>WTSP01016061.1:0-31919 GCA_025331215.1 Actenoides lindsayi
AAAGAGTACCCTGGGAACTACTCACCCATCAACCTCACCTCTGTGCCTGGGAAGCTCATGGAACGTATTCTCCTAGAAGCTCTGCTAAGGCATATGGAGGACAGGGTGGTGATTCAAGACAGCATGGCTTCACCAAGTGCAATTTCTGCCTGACCAACCTAGTGGCCTTCTATGGTGGAGTGACTACATCACTGGAGAAGGGAAGGGCTTTGGATGTCATCTATCTGGACTTCTGTAAGGGCTTTGGCATGCTACCCCACAACATTGTTCTCTCTAAATTGTAGAGATATGAATTTGATGGGTAGACTGTCCAGTGGATGAGGAACTGGTTGGATGCATTCGGAGGGCAGTGGTCAACAGCTTGATGTCCAGATGGACATCAGTAAAAAGCGGTGTCCCTCAGGGTCTGTACTAGGATCAGTGCTGTTTAATATTTTCATAAGTGATATAGATAGCAGGATTGACTGCACCCTCAGCAAGCTTGCAGATGACACCGACTTTTTACCAATCAAAAATACTGAAGCTTTGCAGGAAGATGTGGCTTAGTGATTAAGCCCTTTTCGTACACAGAAAATATTTCTGGATTACTGTAGTTGGTTGACAGTATGGTAGATTCCTGACTGAGTTAAACAAATGAGTAATATATTTAGAGAAGTAAAATGTAAACATACATAATAATTTCAAGAATACTGTAGTTCATACCAATAGAAGATTTCTTGGTAAAACTAAAAGTAATTCTTAATTTACAGAGGAAGACAAGTGGTATAGTTTAGGTCCAGAATTCTACCTGATCTTAAAACTATTGCAGTCGGATGAAAATGCCTCCTTGGTTTTTTAAATTGCGTCACTGGTTTATCTTAAAAGAGCCACTGCCCACTCGTTATTTAAAATTACAATGGTTTTACACAGCTATGGTTGCAAAATAAGGCATTCCTTAGGAAAAGAAAATGCATATAAATTCAGAAATCACATTCCAGGGCTGTAAATCCCACTGGCAATGCAGATAACAGACAAGGAAAATAAGGTGGCAGTACCAGTGTCTGCTGCGCCGTGAGGAGCCGCGGGGTGTGGTGGTCAGTATCTGCCAAGTGGAAAATGACAAAACCAGCAGAGGAAGGAATGAAATGTTCCAGCCTCTGAGATGGTGCTGGAAACAGCAGACAGTTACAAAAATAAAAAAGCCAAGAACAAAATAACAACAACAACAAAAAAAATCCCCCAAAATATACTAAAATTAAATGTTTATTTTTAAAGGGCTTGACATTGTCACTTCAGATGGCATTGCGTTGTTTGTCAGGCTACAATGCCAGCCAACGTTTCCAGTGTCCTTTAAAAGAGAAGCGACCCCTGAGGTTAGACTGTTACAAAAGAACAATTTTGATGATATTAATAGTATTTTTTTTCCTTGTACTCGGTGAAGAGTGATTTTCCATCAGTCCGTCAGACAGCCATGACTGGGACAGTTACATTCAATTTAATGTAGTACTTGAGGCAAATAACTATCTACACAAATTCCATCTCATTTTTACCCTACGTATTTGTGCAGATAATAGTTTGTGATCTAAAGTGAGACCTTGACATGCTAATGGCTTTTTTTTGCTTTTGGGGGGCTCTTCTTTGTTAGAATCCATTCAGGTGATGCTGAATGGTGTTCATTACCCTAGGATTTAATGAAAAGATGAACCATATTTGCATTCAACTGAAAAGAGGTGAGGTAAGCCAGGGAATGGAAATTGCAGTAAGTTGCATGTATTTTACAAAGAAAAAATAAATTAGTGTTTTGTTGCAAGTCTTTGTCAAATAATATGAATTGGATTAATTAATAGAATCTTTGTCTTGTAACACTGTAGTCCTACCCCAGCTTTAAGCATATTTTAATTCCCTTTAGTTCAATTTCTTATTGCTGAATATGCAGCAATTTTTATTAGATTTACAGAAATGTCATGGAAATTGTACCATTCTGTGCACAAAATCTGCTTCTTCATCAGCTTCTGTAACAGGGATGCCTTATCACTGTTACTAAAGGTGCTTCATCCTGTAAAACAGCAGTCATCCAAGTTAGTGTGAATAAAGTTCTGCAAGCTAGTTTGTATGCAATATTTTATTGCTTGAAATATTGTACTAGAATTTCTCAAAAGGAAATAAAAGTTAAATCAGCAAGAACTTTAAAAGGATTTACTAGGTTCGTAGTGTTTTTTCCACTGCAATATGGTCTAAAATACTTGACCTTGGAAAGTCTGAGAAGTTATATATTTTAGGTAATATGTTAGAACTCACACGCTATATTATGAATACTTCCTAATGTAACTATATACCATTCTCAAACTTCAAGATATTTTATAGATGGATTAATTTTCTTCACTGGAATGACAATTGTGATTGTTTCTCTATTTGAGGTTAAAGAAACCCAAGTACTACATCTCAGCAGCTAAACAATGTTTTTGTCTATATTTTCTTGCTTCCAAAATTCACAGTTATTGTTTTATTTTCATGTAATATAAAGAAAAATAAAAAAAAATTAAATTATTTTTATTCAAATCAATTATATGTAAGAGGAGAAGAAAAAAAAGTTCTAATGTTTTTCCCAATAATAAACAGTTGCTGCTTGAAAAAATGACTTTTTGTCTATGTTGTTTTTCATAAGCAACCCGGAGTCATCAGTGAAGTAATACTTAGTGGCAAAGGAACACCACGAGTGTGACTGAGCATTGCAATTGTACATATTTTTTACAAAATAAAGTCCTAACACAGTGTAAGGGAACAGGTCATCCCAGAGCAGTTCAACTGACAACTTCAGCTCTGCACTTCCACGGGTAATTGCACAATACGGGTTGACATTATTTAATGTTTCTTTTTTAAACAGGGAAAGCCACATAACCAGCTCTGAAGGCAGTGAAAAGCTGCATGCCTCCAGCTCTGCTTGCCGCGTGGGCAGGCGGTTGGGTCTCATGTGACTGAAATGACAGCGTTTCCTACCACCTGATATGGCACGGCTATTTATTTTTTTGATCATATGACGGGTATCTGATCACGTCAGACTTCTTGCAAAAGAAGTTGATTTTTCAAAGAGGAATGAATACAGGGGAGACTCTCTCAGGAGATGGTGGGAAGTGGTGGGCCAACCTGAAATACCAGAGTTCGTTCAGGTAGAGGTTTGGGTGTCCTTAGGGAGACTGCACAGGAAGACTGTGCTTGGCTCTGTGCAGGCATCTCAGGAGATTGTACCAAAAGCAGCTGTGTCACCTGTGGTCCCAGGAGTCATGAGCAAATATGCCTGTACCAGGCAATTATTTCCCCTTTCCTTGAGGTTGTTTGCCTGCACTGAGAGTTCATTGCTATCCCTACCGGTCTTACAACCCTGCCCTTCCTCTGCACCTTGTGCTCTGCGGCTGTAGTCCACACTGTGTACCCAGAGCCCCATTCACACTGTCAGACTTCAGCCCTCTGTATCAGTTCCTCACCCATTCCTCACCCATCTTAGTCCTTCATCCCTCCCCCACCTCTACCCAGCCCAGTTTCAGCTGTCGCCTGTCCTCCCTTCAGTCATAAGCCCCATTACAGCCCTTGGGTGTTTCCTTTTGCTTCTCCTCCAGAACTGCTCATTCATTGGGCATCCAGGTGAGTGCTACTCCTGCTCGAGGGAGCAGTCAGGCAGGGATGTTCCCCTGTGCACCCCAGATTTTGCTACTACCCTTGGGTTTTGGTCAGCAGAGCTGCTTTAGGACTAGCAGAATTCAACAGATTGAGTTCTCCCTTTCAATTCAAGATATTCTGACCATGACTAATATATATATATATATGCAAAATCCCAGAATGAAGGTTGTAGTCATTCTTTTATGGTGCGTATTCATTAATATCCTGTGTCTGCCATCTTTCAGATGATTTTCAGGCCATATAAGAATGGTCCTGTTGGAGACTTTCATCACTTATTCCCTGTCCTTGTTGGAGGTTATGATGAAGGTGTTGACATCTGCCACTGAGATCCACTAAAGGAGAGGATATTTTACTTTTTTTACCAAATTATTTTAGATTTAGCACAAAGCTGAGATTAGAGCAGATTCCTTGGGTTCATGGTTGCTAGATGCTTCCACCTGGGAGCACATGAAGGACATTTTGAACTTTCAGAGAACTACTAATAAAAGCAGTAAGTGTCTACAATGACACATTTTTTTTTTTTTTATAGATAATACCATTTCACTTCAAGAGAAAGATGAGTAAAACATCAGAACTTCAGTGTAGATGGGTGATTTCACTGCTGAAGGTAAAAGCTTGAGCTTCCTAGTATTATCTCACACCTGGGGCTCCAGAAGAAATTCAGAAGCTCTGCCTTCTGCAGATAACATCTCTCCAGTCAAGGCTATTCTGAGAAAATACGGGTTTCTGGTGTATGGTCAAGAAGCTCCATATTCCTCATCATTTTTCAACCACAACGAGAACTACAATGCTTTCCATAATATGGAAAACCTGTTCTCCAAGTAGCTTCCTACATGTCTCATAGCAAACCTGTGATCCTTTTACCCCAGCTGTCTTAGATGGGACATTTCTGAGAACTGTCAGTAATGCTCAGAAATAATTTTCAGTAAACTTGTTGAGTTGTTCGCCTTACTTTGCAAAATGCTTTTGCATTTGTTTGAGGATGTGGGAAGGGGTTCATTCCAGATGCTTGGTGACATCCAGGCAGAGGTCTGCTGTGGTCTGAATCAGCCCTGTGCTTGGTGAGTTAAAAATTCTGGACAGCTTGTGTGAAAATGCTTTGATTTCCAGCACTGCCAGAGGAAAATATTTCTGGACAAGAGGTTCTGGAGCTAGACGTGCACTGACAAGGCACAAAAAGACAAAGCAATCAAATCAGTGATGCTTAAACTGAGCTTTTACTTCATTTAGTATGTATTTTTTTCGCAGCTACTTTTAATGTGAAGTGGAGTCCAGGCCCAGGCTCTTTACATCAGCATCAGGGTTATGAATCCTTGCTATGGTGCAGAAGAAACTTAGGACCAGGGAGAGGGCAGTATGTAGCAAATTGCGTCTGAGGCCAGCAAAGTCATTTTGGTGGCTATAGCCTTTATGCCTAAATACTAGGCTGAGGTTTCCATTGTCAGATTTGTGTTTCTAAGCAGTGAGCCCTTCACCAAGAACACTGGTATTTCCCTCACTTCAACCCTTGTTCTGTACCTGGATGAATCCTGCACTGGAGGGTACCTGCAGGTGACTCAATTTGGGGGTGGGCATGCGCCACTTCCACACATCACATCCTTCCACAAAACAAATACGTTTTCTCCAACTGCTTCGATACAATGGAAGAATTTGACCTTGAGCTACACAGTTTCATGTGTTTTCTTATTATTTAGTAGAAGATCCTGGGTGTTTTATCCTGTAGATACATTTACAGTAAAATTTGAGTCAAGGATACTTTTTTCCCTACAAGGAGCCTAAAATTGCCATTATGATGGACTGACAAAATCACCCAGCAAATCACCCAACACTTCCCCTGCCTCTGGCCATGTTGAAATGGGATCTCTTCACTTAGGACACAGCACCCATCTTTTGCAGTTGATGGATTATGTTTTTCCTTCTCCATCAAAGATGATGTTCATTTCACCAACAGGCTCCTTTGAACGTGGCATGCAGAAACGTAAATTAGAGCCCACTTTGATCTTATGGGCTTTTTTTTTCTTGGCGCAGGCCAGCAAGTTTTCCGCTTGCTAATTAAAACAGAGAGCGGTCAGAGAATTTTAGATATTAATGCCAAGGCTTTACCCAGGGTGGAAGAAGCTGGTTGGAAATCCAGGAGGACGATTAATCTTCTCATGCTGATGAAATCCAATCGATGTTTTTTTCCCCTCAGCTGCCACAACGGAGACGTAAAAAAAAAGCTGCTGTGGCTGTTGGAGCAGGAGCTGACAGGGCTGTTCCCAGGACTGCTTGAAGGTTACAGAAGGTCTGATCACACAGGGTCTGGGACAAAAGCAAGGTTTTTTTTCTGTGTCTTCCTATTATTTTAGAGTGAAGACCAGCTTTGCCATTGCAGACAGTAAAAGCTTGCAAGAAGGGTCAGATTGGGCTGGGGTAAACAGACCTGGCGTGCAAGAATCCCACATTAAAACTCTGCTGCTGGCACCCTTTTTACGCAAACATGAAGAGTCCTGAACAACCCAGAAGTGGTGTTTTGCTCATTGTTCATTGGCTGAAAAAAAAAATAAAATTCAAACATTTCCAGCTCAGGTCACTTGTGATTATTTTCACAAGTGAATTAAACTTCTCAAACCATCTTGCATTGAGATGCTTTCACATCTCCTTGGGCACAAAAATTAATATCCTGTAAACAATTTGAAAATGAGGCAGAAAGTGACCCCTCATTCATTCATGACATCTTCTGGGTGGTGCCTGTAGCCCAGCGGGAGAAGACGGCTCTAGGCTGACTGTGCTGGCTCTACAGAGGCAAGGTCTGGCCTCTTCTACAGCAAGGCAGAGCAGGTGTTCATCGTCTCCTCCACTGTAAGACCCGGCAGCACCAAATGAACCTTAAGTTTAAACTTAAGCAGATTTAAAACAAATTAAAAAAAAGAAAACTCCCCCACCCACCATGACATGTAACTTAGCTGGGGAACTCCTTGCTGGTGACTATTTACAGGAGTTGAAAAAGAGACCAGAAGATCAACCAGGTGCATTTCCATCAGCCCCATCTCTGCTAGTGCCTCCAAAAGGTGGTCCTGTCCTTGCACTTTTACCTGTTTCGTTCATATGCTTTGTATCAGCCCCATTGTGCTGGGAATACTATTTTCCCAGGGCTAAAAGAAGCTAAAAGTGTCCTGTCCAGGGGTCTATTATGGGAGTGTGCTAGTCCTCTGTGTGGAGGTGATCAAGGCCTCTTGGTTGCAGCCCCAAATTTATTATTGATGTGGTTTTCCCTGCTGTCAGCCAAGGTGAGTCTGTTGTCAGGGTGGCTTGAATGAGACTTTGCTTGGTCACTTTCAGAAGGAGACTATGAAGCTCTGTCACAACTACTGTTGGGCCTGCCAACCCAAATGTTTTGCAGTGGCTTATCAATTTTTGGCTTGATTGTATCTTTGAAGGCACATGGCCTTGGTTTCCCAGCCAACATAACAGGGGTGATGCAGAAATCCAGTTGTTTTTTTAGAATGGTTCAGACAAATCCTCTGCAGGGTAACATTGACAGCAAGGAGATGTCCTGGAGATCAACCCTGTTTAGTCAGGTGGGTTAGTTCCCCAGTCTCAACATTCAGTGAAGTATAAGCTCTGGCCCTTGCTGTTGTTCCCCAAAGCAAATCAGTGTTGCTCATTCAGGGGACAGCAGAGACGTGAAAAAGATGGTATGTGACTTGATAACCCTGCTTCATGCTTACAGGCTTACAAGGAGCAGAAGTCACCAACTTTCATACATGTTTTTCTGGATGGGACCAGTAGCAGAACATCTTCCATCTGCCCACTCACAGCTTGCTGAAATCAGGGCAGGAAACCAGCAGCCCACAAGAACAAACTTCAGATCATTAAGCCCAAGGCCGCTCGCCACTGCAGGCTTCCGCTGATGTTTGGGAGTCTGATTCTCAAGAAGCTACTGGAGTCAACTAAGGACTGGGCTGAATAGATCAGTTCTGGTGAACTGGACTGTGCCAGACTCACTGCTGCTGTCTGAGATATGCCCGATGGCCTCTTGCAATTTGCAATTTGCAACGTGTAGAACAAAGCTGCACTGTGAAAAACCTCCCCCTTTGATAGTGCTCTTCACATGTTGGCCTGCCTGGAAACTTGGCTCTGTGCAGTCTCCACTGATCAGCTGCTTTCTGAGCATAACTTTGGGCTTAACGTTCTCTGCTTTGTAGCTCCGGGTAATAGAGAAGGCCTGAAAAACAGCATTTGCAGTGCTCCTGTAGAAAGCCGTATGCTGAAGTCTTGCTCACCCAGCTGGAGTTTCTGCTCACCTGTCTGTGTGTCTGTCCCCCTTCACCCTCACAGTAACCTGCTGCAGCCAAAGAGTATCCTCATCCCTGCTCCAGGACATGTAAAATCTAGAGGGTTCATTGGGCGAGCTCACCCTTTTTGCTCATCTGGGAACGGCAGCAGCGGGGCTGCCTTTCTCAGCCAAAGATGTGTTTGACTGTAATGCTGGCTTTGATCTCTACATAGACAGAGATGCTGGACAGGAATTACTGCTTGCTCCAGCAATCATAATACCACTCAGCATGGGATTAATTTTTGATTCCATGAATTACTTTGAAATCATTTTGCTTTAATAAGTTGGGGTGGGAGGAGAATATTCTCACAGAGATGAGAATGAGTCCAAATAAAACAACATGTGTAGCAATGCAAAGTAATTTTCCTGATAGCCTAGGGGAGTTGGGGCCAGATTTTTGGTCTTTAACTCAGATCCTTACACCAAACCTTTCTTTGAGCTCTTTATCCTTAAAATTTTTCTGTGCTATGAGTGACCTTTCGCTTACTGCATTGGGAAATGTTGCCCAAGACTTGACAATTCAAGCACTTTATGTCATCACATAGAAGAAAGGTTTCCCTGCAGTCCTGTCCTCTCTCTCCTGCAGTAGGTGAGAGCATGGATTAGATTCCCAGAGGGCTCAGGAGTCTCACTCTCATTTTTGGCACTTCAGCCTCAACTCACAATTCTCAGTATCTATCCCAGCTGCTGTTTAACTTACCATTTGTGTACTCTTTTCAGATGTGAACATCTCTAAGGACCTTCTGTGCCAGTGTTTCTCCTGCACAGATGTCCTTAGCTGTGAAAGTGCTAAGCAGTCTCCCGTCTCCCACATGTCCGTGGGGGTGAGGATGTCCCTCTGCCAAGGCCAGACCTCTGAGGCACCCAGAAAACTGTCCAGAGGGATAGAGGTCTGGCCCATGCAAACTCCTGGACATGTCCCAGGACCCACTAGCTGTGTGTTGGTTGGTCTTGGCCAATGTATGCCAAGGATCTTGCTAACAAATTAGCACTGAGAGCCTGTTTGTTCCTGGCCCAGCAATATCCCCTGGCACTCTTCAGTTTACAGGTATGGCTGCAGCATTGATGCATGGGGAGGGACAGAGCTTCCCGCAGCCCCCAGCACTGCCACAGGAAAATGCAGAGAAATTACTTGCTAGGGACTCTGCCCAGACAGCCAAGTGCCTGGAAGCAAGGGAGAAATTGGGCAAAGAGCTCTCAGAGCTGCAAATTAATTGCCTGAACCAGTAACGGACATAAACATGTTTCCCTTGTGGGCAATCATTCTAGGAGGGAGCAGTGCTGCTTTGTAAAGGGTTGGGATTAGACAGGGTGATATGGATTTTATAGCTCTAACCTCCATAATTTACTATGTGTATAGAGCAGGGGAGGAAACCAGATGTGTGCAGAGCAAAGGTGGATGTGCCCGTTTCCTCTCGCTCACCCCTCAGTCTGCTCTCTGGAAATCACTGTGAACTCACTGGGATGTTCAGAAGCTCACATGTATTTTGCCAACAGAGCTGTACTAACCACAGTCCCAATGCACACAGGCTGCAGGGAACAGCAACAGAAGGACCACTTTCTTTTTCCGGAGGGGTAACTTCAGTCTGTGGATAGGATGTACTGCAGTGGCAGACCACTTGGGTCTGGTGGTATTTTAACTTCCAAGCATCTCTTTCTGCTCTCTTCAACATCCTTTCACTGTTTCTTCTTTAAACATAAGTAATTTTTTTTGTCTTTAAGCTCAGGAAACGAAAGAGGAATACAAGTCACTACCGTGTAAGGGAAAACTGCCCCTCCCAACATACATAAGATTTCCAAAAAGCTGATGATGAGCTGGGTGGGCCTATGTTAAACTCCACGGGAAAGACAGTACATTTTGTGCTAACAAAACCAGGAGGCACTAAAAATCATGTAGCCTGGTTAGCACTGCAAGTTGTTTGTAGGCATTTGCCATTTCTAATGTCATTTCTGAACTGGTTGGGGTTCCTCCTCATGCTGCAGCACATGAAGCAGAGGAAATGTTTTTCCATAGGTTTAATTTTAGTGTATGCAGCAGTCTCTGAGGTCATGCATGAAGAAGTGGGTCAGCATTTAGGGGGAGGTAGTGAGTGTGGACCTGAGAAGCTCTGCTTCTGTGAGAGAGATGGTAGGAGTTGGAAGGGACCTCTGCAGATCATGGAGTCCAGTCCCCTTGACAACTCAGGAACATCCAGGACAGGCCACACAGGAACAGATCCAGGCAGGTCTTGAAAGTCTTTAGAGAAGGAGACTCTACAACTTCTCTGGGCAGCCTGTTTCAGTGCTCTGTCACTCTCACAGTGAAGAAGTTTTTCCTCATGTTGAGGTGAAAAATTCCTGTGTTTCAACTTGCTACCATTACCTCTTGTCCTATCACGGGGCGCAACTGAAAAGAGACATGAATGTGGCATGGTCTTTTGAGTAGGTCAGCGGAACTCTGTTCCTACTCTCCTACTATCCCTGTGTCTGAGAGATGGCCCATTTCTGAGGGAAATCACCCATCTCTCACTCAGACACTGTGGGAGAAGCTCACCCTTCAAATATGCAACATGCCTGCAACTCGCCATGGGGTCTGCCATCTGCTCTCATCTCCTTTTAGAAGTTTGCTGCAGTTGTAAGAATTGAAGAAAATAAAGTCTCTTATCACAGACTTGGTTGCTCATAGTCTTCAGTCACACAGTCCATTGCCTACGTGATAGTTATGAACACTTAGATCCAGCCCTGCTTTCTGCTTGGGCTTTCCCCATGGAAGATGAGAACTCTTTACTGCATGTGGTTTTCAGATGGCACGGTGAGAAATACCTCACTATCATTAAACATATTTCCAAAATTCCTTGCCCAGGAATCTTTGACATCCCTAATTACCCTGATATTGTGAGGTGGATTAAGTGTATGTAAAAATATACTCACAGTCACATACACACAAACAGATGACCATAGTGTGGGGTATAAAAGATTTTTGGACTTTGCTGTCTTTGCTAGTTTTGCTTTATGTCATTTAATGTGATGTTACAGTAAGAAGGGACATTTGATTTTCTTTTTTAATTAAATATACAAAGAAGCATTTTTTTGATAGAGATGAAGTGTTTATGTGTTCCTCTCTCATTGATGCTTTGTAAAAGTCTGCTGCTGAGTGTTGATACTGATCTTTTTCTGGTAAAGATATAAACTTTTATTAAGAACGTACCATAGGAAATAAAGCCATACAGCTAAATTACATCTGTCAAATAAATCATGATCAAACTAATTTCTTACACTGATACATGTTTCCTTGTCCCTCCTCAACAGTCTTTGCCTGGTAAGGTTTTCTTACATGAAGTCCTGCCCTGTTGAATTCTTTGAATTCATTCGGGCCAAAATTTTATCTTCTGATTTTTGGGTTGTCTCTAGTTGAACAAAGGTAGGTTTTGCTCTGCATGAAGCTTCTCTTGATGGAGCTGCAAAAGTCTTCACACCACCAGGAGCTGGATCCCATCCAGTGTATGAGCAGGACCCAAAGCCTACATGTCTCTTTAGAAACCCTCACACTCCTTCTGTGATGACCATAAAACCTTCAAGATTTGCAACCCCCCAAAAAAGCAGACATCTCATTTGATATCTGTGCTCATTTTCAAATTACTCGCTTGATAATAGTTTATTGATGAGCACAGTTGGAGGGCAGGACATGGGCTCCCACTGGCATGGTTTCCCCATGCAGTAGCAACTGGGGTGCTAGTGCTGGAGGGTTTGATCTTGGGGTGCTTTTCAGTGCAGTGAGTGCCAAACTTTGTCTCTCTGAGCCCCCTAGATGGAGGTGAGCCCCCACCATCCAATTCTGCAAGTCCTAGGTTGCCCACAGCAGGGATGCACTGACCCAAAGAGCATAACATCATCATGGGAGGAGGGAGAGAAGTTGTATTTTATTTTAGTGAGATGAATCCTATCTGGAGTTCACACAAGAACAGAAGTACCCATGAAATAGTTCTGAGGTCTGAGGCACTTCATTTGTGAGGTTTTGATACTGCCATAGGGACTGTTCCAGCAAAGGGTGTAAACATAGGCTTGGACCCATCACCATGGACTGCCTGATGCCCAGGTGCTGAGACTGAGGTTCCCACCATGGCCTCTCATGCACTCTGCATAAGCTAGGCCCTTTGCAGGACATAGCTGTGGTCTGGTCCATCCCTTTGGGTACCAGACACAGCTGGCCCAAGTGGCCCGATTTTCTGAGCAACTGTGGGTGTATGGCCCTGGGTGCAGTGCCCACTGGGGAGACAGCTGGGTGCTGTGATAATGACTCAGAGGGTGGAGGATCTTCTGCAACTTTTGCCAGGAGCATCAAAGATTACATCTGTCCTAGAGAACTGTCTGCACCCTCAAAGTCAGAGGTGAGCTGGGGGAAGTCACTGGAAAGAGTCATCGGCAATCTGTGATTTCTCTGCCTCCTTCAGGGCTCATGAGCAAAAGGCTTTCACAGACCTGAGTTTATTTTTGGGAAAAAGGAACAAAAAAAAATGCAAGACCTCCTTCCCCAAATCTCTGGAAGGCTTCCTTAATGGCTTCCTACAAAATCCAAAGGTGACCTTTTATAAAACTGATAGAATAAATAGTGATGATTCCTTGCATCCTAGAGATCAAACTCCCTGAGAAAGTCTCAAGTAAAGCAACCAACCAGTGAAATACCATGAACTGCTACACTCAATTGGAAATACTTATAAGATTATTTATAACAGTGCAAAGGAGGAAGGAAATTAAGAAAGAAGTGGAAATAGCTGACAGAAATGAAATAGAAATAGAGTAATCCTTTGCTCTCTGTTTTTGGAGGGCCAGTCCAGACAGGCCAGAAGTGAGCAAGCTTGCTGGTGACAGAAAGGGGACAAACAGGCGAAGTAAATTGTATTTATGTAGGTGTCGATCAATTTGGACAAATGTTCAGCAGTCCTGACATTAAGACAAATCAAACCCTGCAGATGAACTTTTTTTTTTTTTTTTTTTAAGTCACTGAATAGCCAGATTAAAAGCCAATATGGTCTGGAAATAATTGGAAAGATATTATTTCCTGGTTCCCGTGGGAATGTGAACTGGGATACTCTGCGCCAGTTGCTGTCAGCAGCATCTATTCTGAGAAGACCCTGAGTACCAGGTTACAGCAACCCAGGCTGGGAACATGTGGGCTCAAAGAGCAGCTGGGCTGACTTGTGCAAATTTGCCCATTCCAGATATCCTCGCTCCCTTCCTTAGGATGCAGGTGAAAAAGGAGAAACCCAAGTTAGTCCCTGAAGCATCTGTGAAATGCTGTGCCCTGCCAGAAGGCAGAACACCCACCTTTGACTTGCAGAACTGATGTATCCTTTTTTTATTCCTCGCGTGGTCATTGCTGTTTGTTGCATTGGCTTTGTTTTGAAGTGTTGAGAGGCTGTGGAGTCTCCTTCTCTGGACACTTTTGACCTGTCAGGATTCATTTCTGCATGATCTGCCCTGGTTTTGTCCTGCTCTGGCAGGGGGGTTGGACCTGATGATCTTCGGAGGTCCCTTCCAACACCTAACATTCTGCGATTGTGTGATTCTGTGTTTGATGTATTTCTCTCTGTAAAGGTTTATGGACTGCATGTGCTTTCTCTGCAGCAGATGGGAGGGTAGCAGAAGGCAGTGGAGGAGCACATCCCCAAGCTCATGGGGACAGCAGTCCTGCAGAGTCATGAGGCCATGGGAGGCTGCACAAGGCTCTCTGACTTGTGCTGTCTCCTGTTCCTCTTTGGAAGGGGTCCAGCTGTCCATTTTTTTCTGCTGAAACAATTTTTTTTAAAGTCTTTTTAAAAATTTTTTTAAATTTCTTTTTTTGCCAGAAGATGCTAAGTTTTATTAGAAAACTGGAAATTGAAAAGTTTTTGGTCAATTACTTTTTTAAAAAAAATCAGGGTAGCTAAAAGAGATATTTACTATAAGTATCTGGGCAATCAGGAACATGTTCACATCATGAAATGGAAATGACCTAAGTCAATGGCTCTCTATGCGAGGTCTTTGCTCTTCATTCTCCCTGTCCTCCTTGGCTTCTGCTGCATTTTGGAGCTTGGAGGGATGCATCCTGAGTGATGGTGGGACCAGGAGGGAGGATGTTGGGGAGAGGAGAAGGCAGGGAGGCAAGCATATTGAAGAATCTTTGAAATCTGCTCAGATGAGCTATCAGAGTGAGAAAAAAGGGATGTCAGTCACACTCTTGCCCTTCTGTTTCTCCTGCCAAGTTTTGCCCACCCTAGTCTGCTGCTTAGCCTGCAGGCAAGTTCCTGGAGTTCCCAAGGGAGAGACTGTTCACGTCACACCATGTGTTGGCTTTGCATGACAACGTTTTTGGTAGCAAAGGGATCTACAAGGGTGGCTCCTGTGAGAACCTGTTGGAAGCTTCCCCTTTTTCTGATAAAACCAATGCCATCTGGCTCCAAGATGGACCTGCTGCTGCCCAAGGCTGAGCCTATCAGTGGAAGCCCCTCTGGGATAACACATTCAAGAACAGGGAATAAAACCTCTACACAATTGCAGCTAGAGAGAGATGCAAGAACATGTGAGAGAAACAGCTCTGTGGACATCAAGGTCAGTGAAGAAGGTGGGGGAGGAGGTGCACCAGGTGCCAGAACAGAGGTTCCCTTGCAGCTAGTGGTGAAGAGGTTCCCTTACAGCCCATGGAAGTTAATGGTGGAGCAGATATCCACCTGCATCCTGTGGAGGACCTCACATCAAAGAAGGTGGACATGCCCAAAGGAGGCTGTGACCCTATGGGAAGCCTGCACTGGAGCAGGGTCTTGGCAAGACCTTGGACCCCATGGAGACAGCAATAACGTTACGGATGGCAACCCTACATCTCATAGTTTAAAGAAAGAGAAGACAAATTCCTGAACAGAGATCTTGAAATGATCAAAATGTGGGCCCCTTTCTCCCCTAATGACTTGGCTAGCAGTAAAGTGGCTTTTCCCCACAGTCACCAGGCCTGTTTCTGCAGCACATGTCCAGGTCTCAAGTCATCACTAGTCATAATGACACAGATCTTGTTCCAGAGGAGCTGGGTATTTTGAAGAGATTTTGGACACATCTGGAAGGCAAGATTAGGGAATAACTGTCACATGAAAAGTGCTACTTCTGGAAACCTTCCTTGCTTAGCAGTCATGTTCCTCAATCTTCCTTGATTTAGGGATTCAAAACTCCTGTTTCCTTCTTTATTCTGACTTGTGTAAGTTGGATATTTATTTATTTTTTTTTCATTTCTGCTTTGGGCTTCTTCTATGATATTGCGCAAAGCTGTTCAGTGTCTTTCTTTTATTTCCTCTTTCATTCAGTGTCCATCACGTCCTACTTGGTCCTGTTCATTCTAAAGGATACTTCATTGTAAGCATGTGGGGTTTGGATCTGGTAATGAGAGTTGTTTTTTGATTAAAGGTTATCTTTATGCAGTTGTATGACAGAAGGAGGTTCTGCTGTCAGGGAATGACAGCACTTGGAAGGGACCATGGGAGGTCACCTGGCCTAGCTCCCTGACCGGATCTGGTTGTGTAATGGCCATGAGATTTTGTCAGTGGTAGTAAGTGTTCTGCTTTGTTTCTGGTTAGATTTTTCCATTCTTTATTCTCCTTTACTTCATACAGTTGATAACTGACAGTAGGAATAGATATTTCTGATCTCTGAGAGTGGGAGAAGAATTGTAGTGCAAGTAATGGTGTAGTAAAAGCCAAGCACAGTTAATAAAGGGTTGACCTCTTTTCAATATGGGCTATACAGAATTCATCCACTTCTCACTGCTTGGCCTGAAAAAGATGAGTTCTCCTGTTTTCTGTTCATTGCCAGCCCACTGGTGATGGGTACACTGAAACTGCATCAGCCAGGATGTCAGAAGACCAAGACAGGCCCAAAATGGAAATTTCTTCTAATGTTGGTAGACCATTACCAGAAACAACTCAAATGTTAGTACTGCATAATTACAACCACATGGCAGTACTTTACCAGCCAGGAAAAAGCCCCAAAGGACATCATATTGCACAGTTCCCTCCTCACCCACTTCCAGTCCCATAACAGCTTAATTTACAACTAAGACGACCAGTAACAAAGCAACCTAACGGACCTGAGGTCCCACTTTTCATCCCAGGATACCAGTTCCTCTAGTTCCATCTCTAAGCAGGTACAAATTGGGAGGGCTCTGCCTGCCTAGTTGTGCTAGTTAACGACAGCTGAGGACCTGTTGCACTGAACTTTCTGTGTCTGAGTGCAGGAGACAACTTCATGGTTATGTTCATGAGAATGCTTAGAAATTTGCAGCCTGATTTCCCTCCAGTTTTCAGTAAATGAAGGCTAATGAAATCAGTCATATTCTCCTCTCATTCAAATGCAATTCACCCCACTAGATGCTAACTTTAGCAGCATTTCACTGGGGCTATGCCTGGTGCAAGATCATAATTTAGCCTGGTGATTTATTGATATAAATATATTGATTTATAAATAAATAAATCCTCAGGAAAAAAAACTTGTTTGAGACCAAGTTTCTCTAAGGCATTAGCTTGTCCTTGATATTACCGTTCTAAGCATGTGATTTTAAAATCATAAACATTTAGACTAAGACCATAAACTTTTAAGTAGGTATATAGCAGTGTAACTGTGAAGACAGATAATCCTCCTAGTAAATAAGAAAATATTTATACTATACATACATTTTGAGAACATAATTCTTCATGTATTGGAATCTTACTTCTTCATGAAGGAAGTGGAAAACCTCACAATATTTTTATATAAACAACTCAGAAAGTTCAGTTCAGCAAGCTACTTAAAGTTCTGCTTAAATACTGTTTGTTTCAGGCTTTGATTTCCATTAGTGCTATTTCAAGTTAAGCACAGACTTAACAGATCTTCCAGATCAATGCCCAGGATGGCAGGTGACAATTCTGGCTATCAGTGAAAAGTGAAAAAACTACTTCTTTGGTCTTTTTGCCCAGCTCCAGGTAAGCATTTCTTCAATGGACCACTGGTGAGTGGTGAGCCTTAGAGGCCTTTGGCACCAAGTGTGTCCTTTCTCCCATCACCTCCTGCCTGTTGACACCACATCCTGTGTCCTCGTTCTCAAGGCCTCTGCTATGATACCAGCCTTGTTTTCTTGTACAATGTATCATTATCCTGTGGTCATAAATATTTTATTTGGTACAGAATAAGTATTGTCTATACAAAAAATTATGTTTTTACCACATTATTACTATGAAGAAAACAAATTAGACAATAGCTACCGTGGTCACTGGAAAAAACAGCTGGTACAGCTGCAAGTCGAAGGAAAATTTAGGCAAGCCAAGACATGTTCAAACAAAGCCTGGCAAGTCCTGATGCCTTGCAGAGATAGAATGAAGACTGTGGCCCTTTACTAGCAATGGCAACCCTGAATTTCTTGTGATACAGGGTAACAGCAAAATGAAAGCACTAAACAGTCTTAATGCACAGACTGACTTACTGAAAAACGGTGCTAATAACCTCATTAGCCTGATAATTTCTCTTTCAGGACATGCTATTTTAGGATGTGAAGCATTATATCAAATATTTGCTTAGAAAGAGATAGAACAGTTACATCCCATTATACTTATGCAAGAAGTCCATTGTTTCCTGAAAAATGTCCAGTTCATTGAACGCTATGTACCATAGATAAGGCACAATTTTAGCTCTTGACCTTAATTATTCTTTCCTTCAAAGTCTGTTCCAACATCTTAAGTACAGAGGCCTAAACAGTGAGACAGTTGATGACAAGATATTTTATGTCCTCTTTCAAAATATCATATTTGTTTTGTCAATAATATTCTTTCATATACAGAAAATGGGATTTAGCTCACTTAACTTTAGAGGTCTGCAGTGTGTAAGTCTCACCAAGGCACTGAGGGCTTCTTTTACAGAATCACAGAATGGTTGTGATTGGAAGAGATCTCTGGAGGGCCTCTCCTCCAACTCCCCTGCTCAAACAGTGACACCTAGAGCCAGTTGCCCGGGACCATGTCAAGATGACTTTTGAATCTTTCTGATGATGGAGACTGCACAGCATGTCTAGGCAATTTGTGTCAGTTCTTGGTCACCCTCACAGGGAAAAAAGGTCTTTCCTGATGGTCAGACAGTACCTCCTGTGTTTCAGTTTGTGCTCGTGTGCCCACTGGTCCTGGCACTGGGTACCACTGAAAAGTCTGTCTCTCTTCTTTGCACCCTCTCTTCAGGTATTTAGATACATCGATGAGATCCCCTCCAAGGCTTCTCTTATCCAGGCTGAACTGTCCCAACTGTCTTAGTCTCTCTTCACCGGATAGATGTTCCAGTCCCTTCATCATCCTTGCGGCCCTTTGTTGTACTGTCTCCAGTATGTCCATGTTTCTGTTGTACTGGGGAGTCCAGAACTGGACACAATACTCCAGGTGTAGCCTCACCAGTGCTGAATAAAGAGGAAGGATCACCACCCTTGACTTGTTGGCAATGTTTTGTGTATTGCAGATCAGGACACCATTAGCCATTGCATCAAGGGAACATTTCTGGCTCATGTTCAACTTGGAGCCCACCAGAACGTCACGGTCCTTTTCTGCCAAATTGCTCTCCATCTGAGTGGCCCCCAGCATTATTGTTCCTCCCCAGGTGCAGGAATTTACACTTCTCTTTGTTGAACTGATGTTTCTGACTGCATCCCCTTGAGACAAGATAGCATTTGTTCTTCAAGGTACATCTTGCAGTGCATGGGACTCTGAGTGAAATCCCATGACCACAGTCATTCTTTGGTGTCTTTTTCTTGTGGGCCTGGCAGTTAAGCCAGTTGTCAATCCACCTCACTGGCTGTTCATCTAACCCATACTTCATCAGTCTCTGTATAAGGATCTTATGTAAGACAGTGTCAAAGACCTTCCTGAAATCCAGGTACACAATATCCACTTCTCTCCTTTCCTCTGCCAGAGCAGTCACTTTATCATAGAAATTTTGCAAGCTGTTCAAGGATGAATTCCTTTCGGTGAAGCCATGCTGACGGCTCCTGGTGATTTTCTTGTCCTTAATGTGCCTGGAAATGGCTTCCAGGATTGTCTGTTCTACCACCTTCCCAGGAACTGAGGTAAGACTGACTGGCTTGTAGTTCCCTGGCTCCTAAATGCCTCCAGGAATGTGGCCTCCACCACTTCCCTTGGCAACCTGTTCCAGTGTTCCACTACCCTCATAACAAAGAACTTCTTCCTAATATCCAAAACTTCTTCCCAACATCTTCCTTGATGCAGACTTTCTCCTTGGTCTCTCAGATCTGTTGTTTCCTGAAGGCTGATCTTCCTAGTAAAGACTGAGGAAAAGAAGACATTCAGCACTTAGGACTTTTCTATGTCCTGTGTTACCTGGTCTCCAGCTTGGTGAACAATGAGCCCACATTTGCCCTAGTCTTTCTTTTATCTCATATATACTTACAGAAGCCCTTCTCATTGTCTTTGTCATGCCAGGGCAGATTCAATTCCAGCTGGACTTTGATTTCCTATCTTCATCCCTGGGTGCTCAGACAATATGCTGTATTACTCCCAGGTTACCCATCTTTGCTTTCACACTCCGTATGCTTCCTTTTTTTTTTCTTGTTCTTGAGTTTGGTTAGAAGTGCCTTCTTCAACCATGCAGATCTCCTGACATTTTTGCCTGACTTCTTATTTCTTGAGATGGAACAATCTTGATCTTGGAGAATGTCATCCTTGAATATTAATCCGCTTTTATAGGCACCATTTCAGACCTTTGAAGAGGCTGAAGTATGTACTCCTGAATTCTAGGGTTGTAAGTTTGCTTCTTAGCCTCCTTCCTGCCCTCAGGATCCTGAACTCCAGCATCTCATGATCACTACAGCCAAGGTTGCCTGTGATTTTCACACCCTCATTAAGCCCCTCCTTATTGGTGAGTATAAGAAGCAGCAGAGAACCTTTCCTCCTTGTCTCCTCTGTCACTTGGAGGAGGAATTTGTCTTCAATGTACTCCAGGAAACTCCTGGATTGCTTCTGTTCTGATGTGTTTTCCCTCCAACAGGTATCAGGATGGTTGAAGTCTTCCATGAGGATGAGGGCTTGAAAATGTAAGACTGCTCCTATCCATCTGTAGAGGGCCTCATCCACTTGTTCTTCCTGGTCCAGTGACCTATAGCAGACACTATAATGTCATCTTTAACTATCCTCTCTTTAATCCTAATGCATAAGTTCTCCATCTACTACTCATTCATCCCTAGGCAGATCTTAGCACAATTCATCTGCTCTCTCACATAAAGAGCAACTCCCCCTCCTTGTCTTCTCATGGTGTTCTTCCTGAAGTTCCTGTGTCCCTGTATTGCAATACTCCAGTAAAAGGAACCATTCCACTACACCTCTGTGAGCCCAACAAAACTGTAGCCCCACCAATCTAACTCATGATATTTATTCTCCATACTGTGGCATTTGTATACAGGCACTTCAGAGAGGTCCTCCAGCATGCTGAGTTCCTGGAGAGGGCTTGGGGGATTTCTCCATAATAGGGCCTTGTAGGTACTTCCTTGCTTACATGCTGGAGGTGATCCTGTTTAAGCATCTTTTTGTTGACTTTGTGATCCCTTCTGTCACATTGTCCTATGCCCATTCCCTTTGCTCAGTGATTCTGTTCATCAGTCCTTCAGAACTGCTGGTTACTCTCTCACTCTCCTGTTATCCTTAGTTTAAAGCCTCTCTTATGAGAAAATAGCTTCACCCTTCTTGGTAAGGTGGATCCCACCTCTTTCAAGCAGATGCTATTCTGCAGACAGGATCTCATGGTTATAGAGCCCCAAACTCTGCCATCAGCAACCAGTTGCTGACTTGTCCTATTAATGCCCTTCTCCTCATACCCTTTTGTCTTACTGCCAGGACTGAGGACAGCACCATCTGGGTCCACATGCCCTTGGCTACTGCTCCCAGAGCTTTGTAGTCACTTCTGTTATTGTCCACGTTTCCCCTGGCAGTATCATTTGTGCCCACATGGAATAACAGCAGGGGGTATTAGTCAGAGACCCAGATGAGCTTTCGCAATCTCTTCTCAACATCATGGATCCCGGCCCGTGGCAAGCAGCAAGTGTCTCTAGATGTTTGGTCAGGTCAACATACAGATGCCTCTGTCCTGCCTCCAGCAGGGAGTGAACCATTACCATGACTCACTGTTTCTTCCCGGTAGTTGTGCATGATTAAGGCTAAATGGACCAGGTCTTTTGCTTGTAGTCACATCTGAGTCCCCTTCAGTTCACAGAATCATAGATAGAATCATAGAATCATAGAATCATAGAATGGTAGGGGTTGGAAGGGGCCTCTGCATATCATCAAGTCCAAACCCCTGCCAGCGCAGGAACACCTAGGGTAGGCTGCAGAGGAACAGATCCCGGTGGGTCTTGAAAGTCTTCAGAGAAGGAGACTCCACACCCTCTCTGGACAGCCTGTTCCAGGGCTCCATCACTCTCATGTTGACGTGGAAATTCCTGTGTTTCATCTTGCTACCATTACCTCTTGTCCTATTACGGGACACAACTGAAAAGAGACTGGCTCCTTCTACTTGACACCCACCCTTCAGGTATTTGTAAACATTAATAAGGTCCCCTTCTCAGTCTTCTTTTTTTCCAGGCTAAACATCCCCAAGGCTCTCAGCCTTTGATCATAAGAGAGATGTTCCAATCCCTTCATCATCTTTGTAGCTCTCCATTGGACTCTCTGTAGTATTTCCATGTCCCTCTTGAAGTGAGGAGAACTGAACTGAACACAATACTCAAGATGTGGTCTCACTAGTGCAGAGTAGAGGGAGAGGAGAACCTCTCTTGACTTGCTGGACACACTTTTTTTAGGCACCCCAGGATACCATTGGCCTTC
Organism: Actenoides lindsayi; assembly: GCA_025331215.1. NCBI lineage: Eukaryota > Metazoa > Chordata > Aves > Coraciiformes > Alcedinidae > Actenoides > Actenoides lindsayi. The sequence continues at coordinate 21,814 of WTSP01016061.1, forward strand.
CTGGCCAGAAGAGCACATTGCTGTTCCATGGATAACTTATTGTCCATCAGAATGTCAGGGTCCCTCTCCAGGGAGGTGCTTTCCAGTGGGACTACCCCAGTTCTGATGGTGGTGATTTCATTTTGCTTCTGTGAGTCCTTAGGTGGGGCAGGAGCCTTCACTCTAGTGCAGGAAGTCACTAGCTTCCAGTCTTCTCCTTCCCAGGGGTTTTGCTTATCTTGATAGTGGGATTAGACACTACCTGCCTCTCTGCTGCAGAAAAGTGGAGAGATTCAGCAGAAAGAAAGAGACACTTTGGGGCTGTGATTCATCTGTCCTATCTTACATGTCTGTTTTATGGCGTGATGACATAGTCCCTAGAAGTGCCTGGTTTTCCCCAGTGACTGAAAAGGTGTTCCGGGTACATGGGTGCCATAGAAATCATGTTTCTTGGTGTGTGGCATCAGAAAGTGGCTTATAAAATAGCTGTTAATTAAGAACAACAACAATTAAATGCCTTTCATACATTCACAGGCACATTCCTTCATGCACTCTAACAAACAACACAGGGGAAAAGGACATAATGAATGAACTCTGAAGGTATAATCTTACTGCTAGTTCTCAGTATCTGAAAATCACTTTGGTGACAATGTGCTAGCGGACACTGATTTTTTTAAAAACATATTGGATGATTTTTGGATTAAAAAAGTTGATCAATATGACACTAGGTGGCATTGTATAAATGCATATAAAACCTTGTGCTTTCATCTTTCTGTTTCAAAGGAATGATCAGGTATGAAAATTTGATTGAAATGTGTGGGGTTTTGTTCACTGATTTTTGTTCTCTGTTCTTTGTAGTCTGGGATTTAGCATCACTGAAATGCATGGAGTAGTCCAGTGATAAGCTACATTTCATGGTTTCATTTGCCACTGAGAATCTACAGCTCACAGTCTTTCTTTTATTTACATATGATATTTACTCTTGAACAATAGTATTTTCCAGAATATAAATGAGAAGGGATTCAGGCTCTTTTCTGAGTCTAGTCTGACTGGTTCAGTCCCAAGGGGGACAGTGATTTTCTGTGAATCACAACCCACTGAGCATCCCTCTTCTTAACTAAATTTCACCTCCTTGTTTTTAAGAACACTTGTCAGGTAGGTTGTGCTCCTGAAGGATGACATCAGGATTGTTTTATGGTCCCAGTTCTTGTAAATGTGTTTGAAATACCAATAAAACCAAGCAAGAGGATGTTGCTAGGTCACTCTTATCACAGGGGGAAATGAATCTGCTTTTTTTGTCAATGAAGGGAGGTTTGGCAATGTCTGAAGTGTGAAATCACTCAGTAGGATCATGTCCGTATTGGCAAAACAGAAGCATAAAGAAAGGTGTGATACTTAAACGTCACCAGATGAAAGATTTTCTTGGAAGTGGCAAAATTTCATAGGCATTCTCTGAACAGACAAAGGCTTAATAAAGGGGGCAGCACTGGAGACAAAACCCTCTTTGTTACACTGGCCTTCTAATCAGGTGCAGGTCTTGGGGAACATCTTTCTGTGCATGCCCTGTCATGATCCTGACTGCTGTGGGGAAATGGGCTCTGATGAATCAGTGCAAAACTGACTGGCATCAACACACTGGAGTCTTCACCAACCTGGTGAAGACAACTTTAAGGTAGGAAAGCTCTCATGCCTTTTCCAGGATATCAGTATGACTGGGAACCTCTCTGAAGTGCTGGTACTCTAACATGTGCAGAACAGAGAAAAAAAGGGAGGAATTAGAGGTCTGTGTGCAGTTGCAGAGCTAAGATCTCTTTGGCATTGCAGTGACATGGGATAACTCACACAGCTGGAGTGCCCTAGGGATTGGATACAGACCCTTTAGGAAAGACAGTCCAAGAAGGCAAGGAGGGGGAGTTGCCCTTTATGTAAGAGAGCATTAGGAATGCACGGAGCTCTGCCATGGAATGGGTGATGAGTCATAAAGTAAGATCTTATGGGTCAGTATTAGAAGGTGCTGTTGTTGCAGGTGTCTGCTACAGATGACCTGATCAGGAACAAGTAGTTGAATCTTCCTTAGATAGCTGGAAGAAGTCTCACATTTACAGGTCCTGACCTTCACGGGGGTCTTTATCATCCCAATGTCTCCTGGAGGAACTATCAGCAGAGTGAGTTGTAGGTTTCCTAAGCAGACATCAATGCACAGCTCTGTTGAGCTGTCTCCAGTACAGGGTAAAAAGGAGGAATAAACTTCACCTTGCTTTTCTGGGACTACTTCAATTTTTACAGTATATGAGACAGCTCAGGAGCAAACCTTGGTGATGAGGAATTCAGAATGGATGTCTTGGCTATTTATGTTCTCTTGGTTCATTTTTGATACTTCTCTCACTCAGTGTCACTCCAGTCTCCAGATGGACAAGAAGTTGGATTTAGGGAACCACAGACTGCTCAGCCCCACCTTGAGAAGGCAGTAAATATAGTAGTCCTGGAAACTGTTTCTAAACATACTAAATTGAGGAAGGTGGTTGGGAGTAGTCAGCATGGATTAAAGAAGGGGGAGTCATGCCACACCAACCTAAGAACTCCCTATGATGAAATTACAAGCTTGGTGGATGAGGGGAAACCAAAGGATGCTGTTTATCTCAACCTCAGACCTTTTGACAAGGTCTCCTGTAACATTCTTATAGACAAGCTGATGAAGGGCTTGGACTAGATGATCTTCAGAGATCCCTTCCCACCCCAAATATTCTGTGATTTTGTGAACAGCAGCTTCTCTGTTGGTGTCACTTAGGGCTGAGCCTGTAGCTCAAGCCCCCAGTTTTATATGCATCTGTAACTATTTTAGGCAGGGCAGAGTAATCCATGCCCCGGAGGTCTGCCTCCAAACTGGTGTCCTGGTGCTCAGGGAGAAAAGTGGAAGAAGTGCAGTCCATTTTTGGTAGGAGGCTGATTATGACCAGAGCTGTGTTTATGGCTGTAGGCTAGCATATAAATACTTGGTCATGCTGGAGTGTGTAAGAAGAAAAATTGGCTTTAGGTCTTTCATACACTTCTGGTACTTGGACCAAAACTTTTCATGCTGGGGTGATTTCACACAAGAAATATTTTAAGGTTTGATGGCTAACCAAACAATATGTCTCATAATTGAACTGCTGAGCCATGTTAGTAGTACTGCTGTTAAACAAGAGAAATTTATTTGTCTTTAGATACTTGAAGCAGCAGGCTGTCTGGGATTCATCCTAGTATACTGTAGACCTGTGTAATCTAAACAAACAAGCATATGGATTGCAGCTAGGAACTTGCACATGTGTGTTAGGGGAAAGTCATCCTTTCTTACCCTAAGGGACCTACAGAGGCAGACCTAGCTACCTTGATGCCTTGATGTCATTGCTCAGTTGGGAGAAGGTTTACATGGGCTGTGAGAAAAAAAAAAAGTAATGTTCTGGAAATTTTTAGGGAATAAAACTGGTCAATTCTCTTTTTTAAAAGAGGGATTATTTTTCTTCTCTTGCTCAATTCTGTTCTCTTAAAAATACATGTTTCAAAATTTCCAAACAAATTTTAATTTTAAAAAAAGAAATTGTGATCTGTTTCAGGGTTGTAACTCATAGTAGTGGGAGGATATTTAGTTTATTTTAAAACAACACAAACTTTTTAAAGCAATTCAATGGTTGTAGAAAAATGGCTTCAGTAGATGGTGATTTACAGTATATTTTCACATGAAAATAAACCAACCAAAATATTTAAAAAAAATAAAATTCTAGTCAAACTGAGCCCAGTAAAACAGTCTGCTCTTTTTAAAAATTATTATTTATTGTTTTATTTTGAAAGCCTAATTCAGTCTTGAGCTCTCTGGGGGGTGGGGAACTGAATGTTGTAAGGATTAGCAGACCTTAGTAATTGAACTGGCCAAGGAAAACTTTCCTGTGCTTGCCTACCTTCCTAACGCATTTTTAGCCAAAACAGTCTGTTTTACTGTGTTAATGGATCATTGTTGCTATTTCATGGGAGACGGTAGGTATATGAAAAAGCACTGAGATCATGGGGCAATAGAAGTCAGTATATTAGCACAAAGACCGATTATTTCTATCTTTAATAGCCAAAGGGAATGGTGCAACATCTGTTCTTTGTGACTGTGGAAAATATTTGGTCAGCCTGCCAGTTAGTGATTACTGCATTGTACCAACAAGCATGAGCATCATATGATTTCAGACATATGGAAGGTGACTGTTGAGTGAATTTCAATCTGAGTTGCAGAGATGAGCCAAAAATTCACAGTAAATCATTTATATGACAAATCTGGATTCCTTTATGCCTGCAGGATATTCTCTCTGTCCTTTTGATGGTCTTATGTTGCTGCCCTTTAGTGCAATAACTAGTTCCTTTCTTGCAAAAGGATGAGGAATCTCCTGGAGTGCTTTAAGTAGAAATTGAGGGGTCCTGGGCTCTACTCTGACTATGCCTTTGGGATTCATATCTATGGATCACCTGTACATCAGGAAAAATAATAATTCTTGTGTGTCCATGAACAGATTTCCTTTTCCTCAGTTTACTTTGAGATAGACTATTATGTGGTAACCAACTTGGTGGGTTTTTTTATTTTCTTATGTTCATTAATAGCTGAGTTAACTTGCTCAGTTACTGAACACTTCTTGCAGCTTGCCTTCGTGTATGCAACACTGAAATCTGCTTTCTGTGATTATCAGTTGAGAAAACAGGAGCATGTGAATTTTCAGAGAGAAGGATGCAAGACAAGGAATAGGAGTTGCCCATGACAGAGCACAAGTGTTACATCTGGCCAGCTCTACTGGGTATCGAAAAGCACTGCAAAACATCATGAATCTTCATTGCATCAAGTTTCTATTTCATCAGATAAAGTCAAAGCTGTTAATGATCTGGGCTATATTTTCATTTTGCCATTTTGTGGTTTGGGCTAAATCACCAGTTGTCATCAGGGTCAGCATTTGTGTGTGTGATCAAATAAAGAATAGTAATATTTTAGTCACTAAAGGCACCATTCTTCAAATCATCTAGCAAGCTCTCTTTCACATACACTGCAAGATACAACGGTGAGTGTGTTTGACACTTCTGCCATGTGAAACAGAGACTTTGCAGGATCCTCTGGAGGCTGTATGATATGCAACTGCTCACAGAAATCTCTGTGTGGTGCATTGCAGTAAGTTCAGGTTCTGCTTGGGTTCTGCCAGCATGTTCATCATGATTTCTGTGTGACACCAGTCCTTCCAGCAGGGTGGCACAGAAACAGTTTCCTTTCCCACAGGATCAGCATGGTAGATCTCAACCAGTCATTTCTGATGTTGTATGCACTCTGCTCTTTGCTAGTTCTCTTTCCAGATTTATTTTTCATGTGCTGGAGTGAAGTGAAATACAGGAGTGCCTCAATGCCATTCAACTGTAGCTCAAGGCCTGCCCCATCTTGTACAGCAGCAGTAGCTTTGACAGTACTGTCATGTTCTCCTGACTTTGACATGGTGCTTCCCAACTGAGATCTTTTATGTGTAATTTTGATCAGTGAAGGACATTTGTAGCTGTAGAGGACATCCTCTTTGGTACTGTGCAATCTCCATGTCAGAAGTGCAACCCATGAATTTACATTATTTCACATCTTACATAAACCTGCCTCTTCACATAATTTTCTAAGGCAGATATCTCATTGCTCGTAGGTCTACTCAAACCCCCAAAACTCTGGGCCTTCCTTTACTGGGACAAATGGAAACAGAAGAGCATTGACATTCTGGGCTGTCAAATACAGTAGAGGTGAAACAAATGGGATCCCTGGTTGGACAGATTTTGACCCAAATCTTGAAAAGAAGATACTTGGGTCACCTCCCTTTGTTGCTGCTGCAAAGTCACTCTCCCAAGAGTTGCTCCTGGTTTTGTGCACAGTCCATTGAGCTGATCTGGCTGTATCTGAGGTGGTGCAAAAGGGCTTAACCTACCATCCTGGTGACCAGTCTTCCTCACTTCCTCCTAAACTCTGCTGGTATAGTTTTTCCTAGACTCAATCTGCCAAAATATCCTCTTTAAAGATCTGAACAAGAAAATGAACTAAAAAGTTATAGCTAAGCCTGGATATGAGCACATTTTTGCTAGTGGCTATGAAAGGGTAGTAACTGGCATCAGATGTAGTGGCAGGGAAAGATGGGGCGCAAGTGGCGGGGTACAGGCCAGGGACTGTAATCTCTTAAGCCAAGTCAGCTGCATGCAGCACAGCATGTCTGGCCATGCCATTGCATTGTGTGAGTGAAGGACCCAGACGCTGAGGACCTCAGGGAGCAGGAGCTTAACTCTTTACATCCAGACTTTGCTTGAAGGGCAGGCACATGCTGCAGCTGACCTGACTATCTTGTCTCTATTAGTGTGCTGGTTGTTGATTGATTCATCACTGTTTTATGCCTTTATGCAATTAATTTCTTTTTTCTTGACATTTGAATGACCTTTTATTCCAGCCCCTCATATAATAGTCATCTTCCCACAGACATGTTAGTATTGTGCTCTAATAACAGATAAGTGGTGTGGTAAGTACCCTGGGGTCTCGTTACCATTTGAGAACTTACTGTTTAAGAAATACGGTCCCATGGCGAATGAAAATAATTAGTCATAGCCCATTATGAACAAATGCTCTGCTGTGTCCCCTGTGTGCACTTAGTAACATGTGTGTCAGAAGCAATACCCACCAGTGGGTGCGCTTTTTCACCCAAGCAGGGTCTAATTTGAGGTGGTGGTCTCTCACCAATCCCTTCATATTTGGTGCTCTTGCTGTAGTTGGTGTATGGATATATCCCATCCTGGGGAAATGGGTTGAGCCTTTAACTCATGTGATAGCACACCATGGTATGGTGTGAAAACTGAGGAAGAACCACTGTGTATGCTGGGAGATGCTTCCCTTCAGTCTTCCACTGTTACCTGTGAAATCTGAACACCACCATGGCACAAAGGTGCCTCTTGGTTACCTTGGCAAGGTGTTTGCTGTTTGCATGGAAACTGGATTAATATAATGAGAAATTAAATCAAATTATTTTCAGGGTCTGCTCTCCTTTTTGATGTCAGGAACATCCTTCTCTTTCTTTACAGTTACTCATGTTGACCCCAACTTCTCCCTTCCACCCATGAAGGCTCTAGTTCTCCTGTGCAGCTAAACCCTTGCCTCACGCTGTGAATTCTCCAGTTTCTCTTATCTTGCTCTTCCCCAGCCACTACATGAAGGACTTGTCTGCTGCTCTAACTCATGTACTTAACCCTCTCGTATGGCTCACGTCATATATGGTCATTGCTGCTCTGTTGGCTTGGTGATTCTTCACCTTACTACTGGGGGGTTCACAATGCTTTACTAATGAGGAGCTGTTCCTGCCAGGAACCAACTTTCCTTGGTATTCATGAGCACTGATGTCTGGTGGGGTTTTCTCCTGTAGGAGACTTTGCAGACAACATTATGGATAGAACATGACCCAGAGAAAAAAGAAAAATTCCTCCTTCTGTTGATACTTCAGACCTGTTTCAATGACCTTTGAGGTTATCCGACTCTTGCCTCGTTGCTTAGGAAAAACCCACTATGTGGGACCAATGTCTTAACTTTCCAGTCAAATCATTTTATGGGGAACATGCATACACAAATGCTATTTCCACAGTTATTGCTGCCCTGGAAGATTACAATAGTTCTCTCAGACAGTTCTCTCAGTCTTTATTTCCTCAAGCGTTTAATCAACTCTCTGCAAAAAAGCCTGTGAATGCTCCATCACTATGCATCTGTTGAATCTGTGGTGAGTCAATATGGGTTATTAAATAGCTGTGACTATACAGAAAGCAAATCAAATCATGGCTCTGTAAGGTTTCTTATTACAGTAAGAAGAAGGGACTACTGCAACAGTAATCTTTTCCCTGTCTCACTGCTTATGAGTGACTGCTTTGGACACACTTGGAACATCCTTCCCCAGTTACTTCATTAGGGCAACTCCTTTGGTCTTTGCACTCAGAGTCCAATTTGCAGCTATATCTTGTAAAAAAAAAAAAAAAAAAAAAAAAAGATGGCTATAGATATGGGTTGTATTAGCTCTAAGAAGGTGTTCTCTGACTTAGGCCTCTATATGTTATGACTAAATTCTGGTTTCTCTCCTTTACACTGACAAATTTCTCAGATGATCTGGGATGAAGGGATCTAAAGGCCTGATAGGCCATCTGAAGTGAGCAGGAAGATCCTTGTTCTGACAATCATTGTGAGATCTGGAGGCATCTACCTGGCTTTTTGGCTGGTCCCCTTTGAGTAGGAGCTATTTTCTCCACCTTTCTTGTCAGTCAAAGAGAGCAATGGGTGAGTGCAAGGCTAATGCAAGGCAGAAGTCTGCACCTAAACCACATCTCTGTGCATCAGGTGATTGTGTTATTCACCTTGAATGCAGCATAGTAACTTGGTTTCTAAGTCAGGTTGCTGAATACCTCACTATTACGCTATTTTTGCTATTTTGCTATTTTTGGCTAAAAAGCCCTATCCCCCCATTCCCTCATTTTCTCTATTAACATTTACAATTTGAAGGAGAGTAGTAAAAACTTTTGAAGGACTTTGTCATTGTTTATAATACCATAACAGTCAGAGGATATAGTACAATATTTTTAAAGACTTAAGGGATAAACACACTTGCGTATAGGATTAATTTGATAGTAGAAAGAATGGCTTAGTATTTTCCAAATAATGATGCCAAGACTGGCTTAAAAAAAATACTGTTTTGTGAATACTGGGAAAGCTGTTTTGTATATTTGAAAAGATTTAAAAGACCAGAAAGTTTTTTAGATTTTTTTTTGTATAAACACTTCATCCAAAAAGTCATCGCAAAAAACTGTTTCCAGCTTAGTAATCTTCAGCTTCTGGAGTTTCAGTTACCACTCATGGAGTGCAGATAATACTTTATGATTTTGTACTTAACCAACACATAAAAAATAATGAATAATCACATTGGACATTTGGAAAAATTCCTGGCTTTTACTGTGCAAGTGCTCAAGCAAGATATTGGCAAAAAACTTCCAAACAGAAGTTTTGGGTTTGTTTTTTTTTTATGTTTTATGAATGTAAATTAGTATGAATTGGTGGACAAATACAGAGGGATCACTTTTGCAATGGATATTATTTTACAACTAATTTGACTTGTTCTATTTATAAAACACTTACAGCTGTGGAAAAGCTTTGTGAAGAAGCCCAAGCAACTTTCATTCACTTTTAACCCTGAACAGGCGACACGTTCTTTTTCTTATTGCCAAACCTGAGTATGAGTTGTATTTTAGTGTGGAAGCCCTGTAAAGCTGATTGGTTTCTTCATCCAGATGTAACACAAAAACCAGGAGAGTTTTGTGATTTTGGCTGGTGCTTTCTTATATAATTTGATTTTAATACAAGTAAAAACAACCTTCTTGGCTGGGAGGTGAAGTCTGAACTGCCTTCTTCCAAAATGAAAAGTACATGCTCAGCAAAGCTGGCATAGGTTGGCTGTCTGTGGGTGAGACTTAACCTCCACCTGCAGATCTATGTGTGACCTGCCCCTACCTTCAGCAGATACAGAACCCTCCTTCTTCTTAGTGTATCATCACAGAGTATTTATTTATTTATTTCCCATTTCCATTCCCCTGGGCTGGAGCAATTTTTATAATTATTTTAATGCTATTCTCCCTGTCTGGAGAATGGAAACCAAACAGTTTATCACCTTTTTTTTCCAGTCAGATTTGCTTTCAGATGGCTGTGCTTTTGGGTTAAAAGTACTGAAGGAGGATGTTTCTTCACAGTGTTTCTCAGGGAGATTTAATTGCAGGAATGCATGTTAACTTATGTTAATATTACCTTTGGCAGAAACACTATTCCCTTTTGATAAATATTGTCTAAAATGACAGAAGAAGTTGGATGAACTGACCAAACTCCATTTTTCTGTTTCTGTCAGGCTGCTCTGTGTGAAGGGAGATTTCACAGATAAGAATTCCCCTCATTATCTGCCACAGTGTCTGGTAAAGATATAGTTTAAAAGGACCAATCTATTACTGCAACTCACTCTCCTGTGATTCCAGGAAGACGATGGGTACTTGACAATTTTGCCTCAAAAAAGTCAAAATCCAAATGACATGCTGTTTTT
>WTSP01016061.1:32019-129528 GCA_025331215.1 Actenoides lindsayi
ATGCTGTTTTTATATATATATGTATATATAAATTTATTTACATACATTTTTTAATATATATATCTCACAAAGCAGAAAATCTTTTTAGCCTCCCTGGTAGTTACTTACACCAAAGGAAGTTGCTACAGGATCACACTAGTGGAAGCATCAACAGGGATTGCCACTGCTAAAAAAATTCCCCTTCTCTGCCCTTGCAGCACAGGCAGAGTTTGTGTTTCAGACCCAAGTGATTGCACGGACAAGTGAAGGAGCCTTTTGATATTCTGTGCCCACACAAAAACATTTGATGTAAACAGATATGGGCTCCTGGCTGCTAATGTTCTTCCCTGTCTGTTTGCAATCAGAGCAAAGTCAAGTAAGACCTTAATTCTTTGGGAACTTGGCAGATTTTATAAACAAGATGAAAAATGATATTTGAAGGGAGCTGGGATTTAACTGACCTGAGCAGAATGGATGGTTGCTGAGCAACTTTTATGTCTTCTAAGGAAAATTAGAATGAACTAGATGGATTTTAAGAACAGCAAGCAGAATGTCAGTTAAGCAGATCACTTAAGAGTGCTTGTTTCTTGTTCTACTCTGTGAAAATTTCAGGTATTTAAGCCTAAAATATACTTGTGAAAAATTTGCCTTACCAGGTACATTTCTGTATCCAGTGCACTAAAGATGATTGATGAAGCATGCGTTTGTGTTAGAAGATGAGAGGTCAGAGGCATAAACACCAGAATTATCCAAGATTCTGTAGGTATTTTCTTCTGGTTTAGTCCAACTGTTTTCATTTACCTTCTTAAGATGAGACAGAAAGAGCTTTAGGCTTGCAAAAATAATATATATAGGTTTTCTCAGGAGAAATTAGTAGCTGTTCTGATAAAGTAAGGTCTATGCACTCTTGAGTCAATTTAAACTGAAAATATTAAGACCACTTCCATGCTGACTGCCCCTTGGTATACACTTAATCAACTTGAATTCTGATTATAGACAGCTCTATAACCCAGCTTGTGACCTACACTTAGCAACTTTCATTAAAGAGATTTGGACATCTCTCAGGTAAAATTAGAATCACATCTAGCTAAAAATAGGGAAGAAAATTGTAATTAAAAAACACCTCCCAAACAAATGTAATTGCTGTGCTTTAAGCTGATGTCCTTTTTTGCTCGACAAATTATTCCAGACAGAGCAATGAATGACCAATAAATTCTTAAATTAGCTTGGTCTGGGCTGGGTTGCATTGTTTGAGAACTCTTGCAGTGTCCACATGAGGCGTAGGGTATTTATTCTCAAAATCATCAACATTTGTCTTTGTTTCTCTGTTAGATTTGCTGTGCGTCACGCTGGGGGCAGCCAGAGGACACACAGAGACTGGAGCCATAGATTCTCTGAGGGCTTGATTTATGCCAAGTATTGAACATGCTTTTCCCATGTAGTTTGCAAAAGACAGTTCCTGTATTGGACTCTCTGAATATTGGTGTTATAAATGGTGCATTATTCCCCCAGCATCTAAGTCTCATTTCATGTAAAGCTTGGCTGACTCTCAACATCATTACAGACACTGATGATGTCCTTACAGACATTCTTAATCCTGACATCTTTTTCAGCTTGCCAAAAGTTGTCCTTCTTTATCAAAATCCTGTTCTTCTTCACCCAATGTATCTTAGAATCCAAAATATCTGTAGATGATGTATGGAGCTGCAAAAAGAGAGGGTGCTTCTCTCTTCCTCCAGACTAGTCCACCATTCCATTGTGGTCTACTACAGGTAGGTAGGTATCCTTCTAAGTTATGAACTTTCCAGGCAGAGCAGCATCTGAAGTTTGATGTTGCGATGGCTTGTCACTGTCACTGTGACAGATGTCCTGCATCTGCTTTGCTACTTATTCGGTACTCATTTGTCTGTTGTTGACCAGAGAACTGAAACGCACATCTTTAGCAGAGATAGTTATTTTGGTAATTCTCCTCCCTCTTTACTCTGCCCTAGTGAGACCACACCTGGAGTGTTGTGTTCAGTGCTGGTCTTCCCAGTTCAAGAGGGACAGGGAAATACTAGAGAGAGTCCAATAAAGAGCTACAAGGATGATTAAGGGACTGGAACATCTCTCCTATTAGGGCGGTGGTGGAGCTGCCATCCCTGAAGGCATTTAAATGGTGTGTGGACCTGGTGCTCAGGGACATGGTTTAGTGGTGAGCTTGCAGTGTAAGGTCAAGGGTTGGACTAGATGATCTTGAAGGTCTCTTCCAACCAAAGACATTCTGTGATTCTGTGAAAGTCTGAGAGACCTGAGACTGTTTAGCCTGGAGAAGAGTAAGCAGGGATCTTATTAATGTTTACAAGTATCTGAAGGGTGGGTGTCAAGTAGAAGGAGCCAGTCTCTTTTCAGTGGTGCCTTGTGATAGGACAAAGGGAAATGGCCACAAATTGGAACACAGGAAGTTCCACCTCAACATGACGAAAAATTTCTTCACTGTGAGAGTGACAGAGCCCTGGAACAGGCTGCCCAAGGAGGGTGTGGAGTCTTCCTCTCTGGAGACTTCCAAAAAACACCTGGATAGGTATGCTCCTGTGTGGCATGCCCTAGGTGGTCCTGCTCTGAAAGGAGGGTTGGACTCAAAGATCTGCAGAGGTCCCTTGCAACCCTTACTGTTCTATGATTCTATGATAATTGCAATTTTTTTATTTATAACTAGGCAGTCTGTACTTCAGGGCAATTTTTTGCTTAGGAAACTCAAGTTATGAATGCTTCACTCAGCTTAAGGGCTGAGAAACAAAAGTAAGTTCAAGGTGAAGCTCTTTACCATGGCACTAGTTTCTCCCTCCCAGTATGTAGCTGCTTTTCCAACCTTCTGCTGAGAGCATTTTTCATAATCCAAATGAATTATGTCCTTGGCTCTGTTACTTAGTTCCTCCCCCTCCATGCAAAACATTATGTCAAAAAGACTCCTCCTAAGGCTTTCTGTTGTCCCTTGTGGCTTCCTGCAGATCTCTGGGATATAACTAATCTCATCCAATGCTTGTCAGCTTTTCTTAGTTTGCAGTGTCCAGCTGTGCAGTATGGGACAACACTTCATCCTTTCAGTGTTTACCTTACCCCCTCTCCACCCACCTCCACAGGAATTCTTACCAAAGCATTTGCAATAGGATTGTCAGTCTTCCTGGGATAAGAAAAGCCAGAAGACACTTTTTATCTAAAGTTAGATCTTCAGTAGCATGAAGCTCTTTCATCTTACACTAATTTCTACTGCAACAAAATAATTCCCTTCTTCCCTGGTGATTTGTTTCTTGGTCAAAATATTGCCTTTGTTTTATTCATCCTCATGTTCTTTGGGAATTTATTTTTTTTTTGGTGATTCCCAAATGTCCTTATATTTATTATCTATTACAGATGGCATAGCTTGGAGGGTTTTTTCAATATGCTTTATATGATTTTTTTCCTGGAGATAGTTTTGTATTCTTATAACTCTCAAAAATCTGCAGTTTAAAAGCATGTATATATGACTGCAAGAAAATGAGTTACTGTGGCCCCATGGCTTACTGCTGAGGAACTGAGTTACTTAACTTCCCTGTAATAAAATAGCTCATTTTATTTTATATTTGCAACATGCTAGGAAGATATAAATGACTGCCTAACAGCGATTGCCTCCAAGTTGTTCAGCAGTAAAGTTGCAACTATTTAGACTCTGGCATCTGTTTATTCATACCCTAAACCAGCTTTCTCAATATACTTCCTTGATTTGTTTAATAGAGTATGGATGAATCTTACACAGCTAAATTACACAGGGGGCAAAACATTCATGGCTTGCTGGTAGCTTTGCAAAAGTACAGCTAATAAGTAGCTGTACTACAGTTTGTAATTTTAAAGTTGAATATGCATATAATTTTATCGCTGGATCCAAGTCAGTTCTGGGGAAGATTTTACCCTAATTTTAAAACCTATTCCATCTACCAGGGGTGCACACAACACATAAGGACTGGGTAATTGATTTTCCAGGGCATATTGCTCAGCAGTGGGCTGGACTAGCTAATGGATAAGTGCGGCAATTCAGACAAGTGGGATTACTTCCAAAGCAGGACAGTATATTTTTCTTTTTAATAGTCAAGTTTTAATAGTTACTTCTGCATGTCTGAGGTGAGGTATGCCAGAATTACACATTCTTCTCCATTTCAAGAACAAATGCATCTTCAAACGGGCTATTTTTCAATTGCTGAAACTCATAGTGGAGAGTATGATGTATAAAGAAAGCTTCTGAATAATATTATTAATGAGATTGTTCTCTGAGCATAAGCATGGTGTTCAGAGATAACCTGGCACAACACAGAGAAATACACTCCACGGAGTGGCCGAACTATTACAGAACCAGTTGAGTAGATAATTCAATGTCTATGTGCCATCCTCTGGGCTAAGGGTTAAAAGAATTGGTGGGATAGCTGGGTAGTGAGATTGGCATCTCAGTGCTACAGCAGGAGGAACTGAGTAAAGTCTTTGTCTTTACTTATTAAATAAATGAGTTATCCAGGGATTGGCTTTGTTATGTGGTGTATGTTACATGTTCCTAACAGATGCCAGATACTGAAATTCCCCATGTACAGTGATTTGTAAGCTATAGGAAAGTGTTGCAATGCTTAACTCTATAGATGGTGGTGGTGGTGATGAAACTGTTTTTTAGAATAGCCTTTCCAAAATCATTTTATAGGCCTTAAATACAGCAGATTATGCGTAGGTACACATGTAAAGTTTCTGGACAGCTTTCGCACTCTCAAATTCTTTGTCTGTCCATTAACGTCAGAGTTTTGTGCAGTCATTGTTTGATGTTTACCTCAGTTTCTCACAAATTTGAAACATCAGAGTTACAGTGCTTCTTATTCCAGGATACACATAACCACATGGCTCTTTCTGCTTTGATTAATGTTAGTGTATGTTAATGTTTCAAAAATGTAGCACAAAAATTAAGATGAAAAAGATTAATGCCACACAAGCTTTTTTATTAAATTGTAAGCTAATTCAGTACTGGTCTTTGTGGCTGTGCTTGTGTGTTGATTTAGTCAAAGCAGTAAGAATTTATCTGTAGCACATAACAGAGCAAAGTAGGGGTCGTGGGAGTGAGCAGAGCAGAGCTGCCTCTGGTAGCAACCATGTCTCTGCTGTCTTGTGTCAGGCAAAGCTTTGCTTCAGCTTCACAGTCCGCAGAATAGGTACAGTCGCCCTGTTATCTGTTGCTAGGATAACTGACAAGATGAAGAGGAGCCACATTATTTTGTGTAAGAGAACGGCATGTTTTGGCTTGGGAAAGTGAAAGCACAGAATTTTGTATTTCTGTTGTTCCTTTGACTAGACACAACAGCAACACATACACTCATGTATAACCAGACATTTCCTGAAGATCATGCAGTGTTGTTTCAAAAGCTGAATGATACTAGGCTGACACTGAGTTAGATAAATAATGCTGCTGCTGAAATGCTGCTGTGCTATCAGCAGGAGGAATGGAGCCTGCGGCTGTTTTGGAGCAGGGGTGTGTAGGGGCAGGTCTGCCTGGGATGGGGCATCGGCCTCCTGCTCAGCACCCCAGTGCTGCTGAGCACTCACCTGCAGGCTGCTGAGATGGAGTTAGAGAATTATCAGAAACATTTCTGTGGTGTTTGCAGATGAGGTTTCTGTGGCTGTCAAATAGGTAGAGAAAACAAAAGCTTTCCCGACTCCTGAGGCATAGATTTATATCTCCTATGCCCAGGTTAAACCAAATAAACCCCTTTTTACATTTTAGAGACCACCAGACTTTAGGCTTCACTATTAAAAAGCAAGGCAGCTAATGAATGACAGGAAACAAAAGCCAGCACCATTCACCTCTTACCATCAGCAAATATCGCTAATTCAGTTTCACTTTCCATTTCTGCATAATTTCCATAAGGAAATTTGAAAGAAAATCTCAGATATGTTGAAGGGGATAAATTTTATTCTAGCACTGTATAAGGGTGTCTTAGGTTATTCATGAAATCTCTGGGGTTATCTCTGAAAGATATGACTTAGAAGCTTCAGTTGCAAACAGTATGAAAAACAGAGGAATTGTCTTGAAACACAAAATTTGGACACCTTATAGTGTGGTACCAGAAATACAGGAGCAGAGGATTTGACTTTGACAGACATCAGAAGTTTGATAGTTGGATAACGGACACTGTGACTAAGCCATGTATCACAAATAGGTGTAATTTGAGTGGAAAGTGTTTCTCTTCCCAGGATCTGATCACTTTCACTTGATCTGGCAAAACCTGCAAGCATGCCTGCAGTCCAGGCTAGCCAATCCCCAGAGGCTCTGTTCAAGCTCAGCCCAAAGAATTTGACTCCAATTCACCTTAAACTGTCTCAGCCCCTTCACTATTAGTTCTGGTCCTATTTGGAAACATGGTGTACTACTGTAGGCCAAAAAGTTTTCTCTGACTAGATTGGGGTGATTAAAAGGGTTTATCTGATGTGTGAGCCCATCTTCTTCGCTGTCCTTCTTCAATCTACCTGCCTTAAAAAGTAATGTTAGCAAAATATCACATACTATGTTATGTACAAAGTCTATTTAGACATCTAGCTTTGAATTATGAGTATGTCCTTGGGAGCAACAGCTGTTTCGGTAACCTGGAAAGGTACCTGCATATTCAGACTGAAATCTTGACTCCTGCATTCAAGAGGGCCAATATAACATGACAGAGGTACTAGGTGAAACAAGAGGGTGAAATGAAATATTTTTATCTTTTCTTAGAGGGACTGGTAATGTTCAACATCTGCTGTGGTATTTTAAAGGACAGTCAGAAAGTGCCTGACATACATGGGAAAAAAAAAGACTCTTGCTTCTCAGTGTTTACTTACCACGTCTTTATTTGAGCTGCCACACAGAGTATTTCCAGTCTAAGTACTGCAAAGCAAACGACACTTGCTTCAGCCATGTCCTCCTTCAAGCAGCCCTCCTCTAGCAAAACATGACTATAAAGTAGCTGTAATTTGATTTCTTGGCTTGGTAATCCCTGTTTACAGGGATCCATGCTGTTGGCTTCCTTATGTCTTTCCCTTGATCCTCATCAGGTTCTCTCCAGCCAAGCCTCCTCTTCATTTTGTCCACTTCCCATCTCTGCATCATTGGCATGATGTAAATTTAAACATGTTAAGTGCAGGGCAGAATATGTGGACCTGTTGTGTTGGTTTCAGTGTTATGATCTGGTCCCTCTGTGCCATGAAGGTCAAATTTGACTCCAGAAGACCAGTGGAGAACTCCCCTTGTGGGAAGTAGAAGAGACAAAAACATGCATTCCCAGCAGAATTAGCTCCTGTGATAATCATATGTCTCTGACAAGTTGCGAAAATAAAAATTTGCAACTTGGACATGAGAACTATTTGAAATCTTTCCCCTATGGCCTTCTCTCAGAGGTCTAGTCTGACTGGTGCCAGAGCTGGCCATTGCAGCCACTCTGGAGAGTGATTAACAACGCGCCTTTTCCCTTTTTTATTCTTTCAATTTGTGCACAAGGGATTAGATTAGATTAGACAATGTTACTAAAAAGGAACCTTATTTTATCACTCAGTTTTTGCAATGAGTTGGCAGGTGAGTTTGTGTACAGTGTTGCTTGTCTTTCATAGAAACTCTGTTGTAAGTGCAAATTCATGTGACCTGCCTGGAAATTGTTACCAGACTGTTAATCTTTTTGTCCTGACATTAAAGACTCTATGACCAGAAATGTTCATTTTGAGAGGATTCTTGTAGGTTTCTGAATCAAATTTTTGTTTTCGGAGGCCCTGTTTGTTACAAGGAGCCATCTGTTCTGATTTGGAGACTGGCAAAACAAAATTTGGACATTGAAAGTGCACTTGTAATAGCACAATTATTTAGTGTCACTTGAATATTATTCATCTGTTTTATTACAATCCAGTGGCACTGAATACAAATGGCTTCAAATCAATTACATTTGTATTAAGAAGTTCTTGCTTGGGGTTACTACCTTGATGAAGTGCTAATTCTTTCTTCATTGCATGTGCTTATAAAGCTTGTCATCCATTCTTCTTGTCAGCAGAGGGAGAAACTGTCAGCTGGTTTTAACTTCATGGCAATAGTCTGGGGGGTTACAGGGATGTATGAAAAGATGGATTAATGTGGAATGTGAGCCACAGAACAAATATCTTTGTATGTTAAAGGCCATAAGACACATAATGGGTACCTCAAAGGGCTGGACACAAAGGAGAGAGAGCAGGTTGTAAATAAAATCAGAGAATGCATTGGGTTGGAAGGGACCTCTAAAGGTCCTCTAGACCAACCCCCCCTGCAGTAAGTAGGGACATTGTCACCTAGATCAGGTTGCTCAGAGCCCCATCAAGCCTGACCTTGAATGTCTCCAGGGATAGAGCCTCCACCACCTCCCTGGGCAACCTGTTCCAGTGTTCCACCACCCTCATAGTAAAGAACTTCTTCCTAATGTCCAACCTAAATCTACCCTTCTCTAGTTTAAAACCACTGATCCTCATCCTAATGCAACATGTCCTTGTAAACAGTCTCGTTCCCCCCCCCCAGCTTCCTTGTAGGCCCCCTTCAGGTACTAGAAGGCTGCTATAAGGTCTCTCCAGAGCTTTCTCTTCTGCAGGCTGAACAACCCCAACTCCCTCAGCCTGTCCTCACAGGAGAGGTGTTCCAGCCCTCTGATCATTTTCATGGCCCTCCTCTGGACCTGCTTCATCAGATCCATGTCCTTCCTGCGCTGGACACATCAGAGTTGGACACAATACTCCAGGTGACGTCTCACCAGAGCAGAGCAGAGTGGCAGAATCACCTCTCATGATCTGCTGGCCTGCACTTGGTCTTGTTGAACCTCATGAGGTTCACCTGGATCTACTTGTCCAGTTTGTCCAGGTTTCTCTGGGTGACATCCTATCCCTCTGGGATATCATAGAATGTATTGAGTTGGAACAGACATCTAAAGGTCATCTAGCCCTACCACCTTGCAATAAGCAGGGATATCTCTAACTAGATGAGGCTGCTCAGAGCCTCATCAAACCTGGCCTTGAATATTTCCAGAGATGGGGCCTCCACCACCTCTCTGGGCAACTTATTCCAGTGATCACCCTCATATTAAAGAACTTTTTCCTAATGTCTAAATGACGTCTAATATCGACCACACTTTTCAGTCTGGTGATGTCTACAAACTTGCTGATGGTCCCAAAGAAGGTTACAGACAGAAGATGATGTACTTTCCCAGAGAAGCCCATGATTGTTTGGCTTGGCTGGGCTGGTAGTGTCAGGGCCAGGAGCTCCTTCTGCCTTATGGTATTTCATACCTGGAAATTTAAAGTAGTCGGCAACTCCCTGCCTTTGATCATATGGTGACTCAGCTCCTGCACCTGAATTGCTTGTGTGAAGGAGTGTCTGTAGGACTGTGGCCACTGGATGTCCCCTGAAGATGTGGATGGAACCTGGGTAGAGATTTTCAGGTGGAGGGGAGAAGCTAACAGGAGAAAAGATGTAGCATGGACACTCAAGTGCTTCAACATGGCTCTGCAGTTGCAGGTAACCACCTGCTCAAGACAGACTCTGACTACAACGCCCACAAATCATACTGGAGTCAAGAACAGCAAAATAGGGTGAAATGGAAGTGTTTAATCAATTCTAACCTCAAGTCCTTTATTGTAGTTCTTATAGTATTCTTATGGAATTCTAGTTCTGTATCAAAATGAATTCACCACTTTAGCTTGACCCAAAGTTTTATTACACACACTCTGTATTTTGTGTTGGAATTTTTTTTTTGATTAAAACACAATAATTAAAAAAAAAAAAAAAAAAAAAAAAAGGTGTTTTTTTATGATACTCTTGTCTCTCTCACTCTGGTGTGAGGTCTGTGGCTTCTAGTCTAGACCATCCAAGTGTGAAAGCTCTGTTTATTTATTTATCTCCTAGGTGATTATGGTTAGTTTGGATGAATGTGTAAATCAAACAGTATTTTGTCATATTTCTTTCTTTTCTTTGTAAAGCATATACTTGTATTACTTTAGTGGACTAAAATAAATTGTTCTAATACTGCACCTTTGGATCTTAATACTATTGTATTATAATGCCTTAGGGTGTGATAGTCTGGCTGGGAAAACATTAATTATTCTTCACTAGGCCAGTTTTCTGGAAGCAGAATTAACAGCAGGGAAGGCCAACCATGCATAAGACTGCAGCAGCAATGGTGGAGCCACTAGACACAGGCAATTCATCTTCCTTCCTACCCAACCTTTGTGAGTGGACTGTGTCCAGTGCTGAGTCCCTGGTTTAAGAAAGGCAGCAATAAACTGGAACAAGTTAAACAGAGGGGCCCCAGGACAATCAGGGCTGGTATATTTGCCACCCAAGGAGAGGCTTCAGGACTGGGACTTGTTCAGCCTGGAGAAGAGGAGAGTACAGGGACCTTGCTACTGTCTACAGCTGCCTAGTGGGAGGTGATGGAGAAGACATAGTTGAATGCAACAGTGCACAGCAATGGGGACAGCAGAGCAGGGGAAGTTTCACCTGGACACAAGAATAAAATTTCACCATAAGAATGGTGAAGCCTTTTAACAGGTCCCCAATGAGCTTATGGGAATGTTCTTTGACATCTTCAAAACTTGACTGAATCAATATGACCCCACTTTGATGCTTCACTTGTTTTGAATGTGGTGCAACAGAGCAGATCTCTGCAAATCCCTTCCAATTGACACTATTTTACCATTCCAACCTCTGACCGGAATGTTGAACACAGACCCATGCAACTTCAGAAATTAGCCAATACGATGCGTTAGGCATTTTAGAAGGAGTAAAAAAAATAAATTTGTGATCACTTCTGTGCTTATGCAAAATCAAATACTATCAGTCGGCAAATTCCCTACTGCTTAGTTTGCCTTTCATAAAGTAAATTAATTTGTTCATGGAACATGAATTCCACATAGTGAGGCACAGTGTTTATACATGGAGGTACAATACTGAATAAATGGAAAACACTGTTTTTACACATTTGAAATTAAATTTTAATTTTGTCTTTTTCAAGTTAGCATATGTCACCACCAAAAAAAAAAAGGAACAGTCCCATATTAATGTAAAGAATTTTTTTTTAAATGCAAAACCAAGTTGCTCTATAAGCAGCAGAGTTTATTTGATTCTGTTTTTGAAAATATATGAAAGCAAGTGAATTATTTCTCTGTACTCAGATCACTTGCAATATTTTTATCCTAAGTAGAGGTCTTCATGAAGGTCTGAATTCTTACTATCACCTTTCATTCAATGAGGGAAATGGTAGGAGCTTTATTTCATATGAACGTGGTGAAATCTGAAGGACTATAATGGGTTTGAATCTCTGTCAGATTTGGCTGAAAATACAGGGTTCAAAAGTTATTAGTGACTGTCACAGAGAGGAAGATGGATATACATATGAAGTATGACAATTTAGGATTCATTTCCATAGGAAAAAAATATTAAAAATGTAAAGTGTTAAGTTTCTGAGCTAGGTTTTGTTATATAAGTGATTATATGAGCATGTCTAAGTACACTCTTCTTACTTAGCAAAAAAAGTGCCAAATTTGGGATGAAGGTTCTATTAATGAACAGACTTTAATGCCCAGCTCTTGATAAGTATCATAGTTGTTAAAGAAAACTCAAAGAAGCAAAACATTCTGAAAACAACTAAAATTACTGGTTTGAAGACAGGCTTCCAATTTACAAATTCATCTTCTTCTAAACTAATTTCTGTGAAATGGAATTAAAATTAAGAAAATGGGAAAACAGACTGATGCTCAACAGATTTCTTTTTCCTATGACACAAGTGTCTGAGCTCTAGAAACCTCTTCTAAATTAAAGATTGCTGTTGCCTGACCTTGGGACACATCTTCCCTTGATTTGAATCAAAAAAGAATAGTGATTCTTCTAACCTCATTTCTGATCTATGCCAAGCATAGTGGTATGGGTGCTTCATGGCATAACATTGTAAAGACATTTTACAGGTTTGTAACTTGAGTGTTCAATTAATCTTACTTAATATAATCTACGTATAAATTAGCAATCAATGCAAAACAAGACCATTTAAATTGGTTTTGTCAATGAAAATAACAGCAGGAACCTACCAGGCCTGACTCGGTTCATGTCTAAGACAAAAGGAAACAAGCTACCTCTAAACCAGTCCATCATTCTCCATGACAGTAGAGATGGAGTCCACCTATGACTAGAAAAGTAACTCTAAGACACTTAAGGTTAGGTGAGGTGAATCCTATATTTAGTGACTCAAAACACCCTTTTATTTCATAGAGGTGTTTTTTATTTTCTTCCTTCTTCTGAACATCAGAAATATGTTCTTTGTGTTTTATCTTTCAAATTTTGACATTTTGTCTTTGAAAATAAAAATATACATATCTGATGCTTCTATATGTACTCTTCACAGTGCCCTCAGACTGGGCTGACAAAATATTTCAGATCTTTTATTCAAATAATTTTTAGCCAGTCAAGACAGACAACATGCGTCTGTCCTCTCTTATTCAAGGAAAATCCCTAGCTTTTAATTGTCTGGTTTAGTGTTTAAGTGCTGTAATTACCACATGATTTGTTGATGATAGTATATTTTTTATGTCCTATTTTCTTCTTGTCAGAATAACAAAACCAACTCTCCCATAATTGATTGTTCTCTCAAGAAGGGCATTAGGGGTTATTCTGTAGAACCATTCAAAGTTTCTGGAGAAAAAAAAGCCTATACAAACTATTTGTTTATTATATATTTATATTATTATTTGAGATTTATACAAAACCTGATTAGACACACTCCTGAGCTGCCTTCTCTAAGTGACTTCAGCTGAGGGTTGGCCTAGATGGTCTCCAGAGATGCCTTCCCACCTCAGCTAGTCTGTGATTCTGTGAAATTACATGAAAGATGAGAAATTACCAGATTGAGTGGATTACACAGCTCAATCTGTTCGAAGAGAAAGGCTGAAAGGTGACTTCCTTACAGTGAGCAAGTGCCTTCATGGAAGGAGACAATGGGCACTAAAAGGGCTGTTCAGGGGGAAATAAAGAATATAAGGACCAGAACTGGAAGTATTCAAGTAATTCAAGTGACAGAACAAAGAAACAGAGGGAGAAAACATTTCCCAGTGATGGTAGATTAATTTGCTCTTGATGTATCTTCCACTGACTTCCCAGGAAACCTGGTTTAGCCAAACATGAGTAACCTTTTTGTTAAATACAAGTTATTCATCCCGAGAGCAGATGCAAGCAGATAAATTCCATAGATGGGGGGTTTACGGGAGGCTTGCTTGGAATATCTAACATTTAGATTACACCTAAATACTGAAGTACCTGTGTTTGATAGCTGGAGAGAATAAAATAATATACAGGAAATAGGTTTTGTTAATGCTGTTCCAGATTTGTGCAGTTCCATTAAAGCTTTAACTAAAAGCTTTGTTCCTCCTGGGTGTTCTTAATGGTTGTCAGAACTGCCTGTTGACATTATATCACTTTTCACTGAGGGCTGACTTACAAGCAAACTGAAGGGCATTGGAAGTAATGAAAATATGAGCACTCATGGGTGGATCCTGGAGTGTAACTCTGGGATGCAAAGGACAGTACATACTGCTTGGGAATAGCATCTGTGCTTTCTAAGAAGCTTCTCTGATGGGGTCTTTCTTTTTATAATAAAAGGTCTGCCTTGTACCTGGTAAAATGGAAAAAGTAAAATACACTGATTTAATAATATTTTTTTTTAATTAAATAATTAAGTAATCGACCCTTTTATTCCTGTACCAAAGAAGCAATTTCCCCATAAAGATGCCGTACACCATTCCCAAGAGGGTGTCACATAATCTGCCAGAAAAAAACATGTTTTGTGGAGTGAAGCTATCTGTCCACATAAATATTAACGTGGTGTTGCTTGGCTTCACATGAGCACTACTTATTGGCCAGACAGTGAAGCTATTATCTGAAATCCTGAGATCAACTGAGACCATGGTGAAACCATTGAATGTCAATGAGGCTGAAGCCTACACTAAACAATGTTGACTCCTTATGTAAACAGTGGTTGGGGGACTGAATAAATCAGACCACCTTAGGGACAGACTGTGTCCTTTTCTGGCACAATAAGAATACAAAGTAGACATGGTTTGTTTTTTTAAGTAGCTTTCTTTGGCCTTTCATTCAAATACTGACACAGAAAAGAGGTAAATAAGAAGGCTCCTACCACAGTGTTTTATCTCCGATGTAGGAGGAGGTAAGACAAGTGTGAGGAACCATCTTCCTTGCAGCCCATAACACAGAAAGAAAGCATCATCACCACTCCAGAGGCCGTGTTTTTTTCCTGAATGCAGGGGTGGCAGTGAAGCTTTTCTTCCCATACATGCAGTATTGGACCTTCTAAAAATGAGCCAACTGCTGAATTACTTTAACTCATCCTGCTGTATTCAGTGCTGAACCATGGAGTTGGAGACATTCTCCAGAACACACTTCAGCCAACCCTGACTGCCTTTTCTGTGTAGAGCAATGAAAAAATGGAAAGAAGCCTCCCTGCTGTTAGAATACAAGCATCTGCCAGTTGTTAGCTATTTCAGAAAGTGACTGGATGAAGCCAGTGCTCTTCCCTAGAAATAATCGCCTGGCTCAGGAATCACTCCTCATAGCCAAGTGTGGTAGCCAAGAGTTCCTGTTTGCTCAACTAGTCCCAAACCAGCAGGAGTCATTCCCTTCCTCTTCGTACTTTTCCCATCTTTATCAGTTCAGTCTTTTGGAAGTTTAGTGCAGAGGAACTGCTTCTGGTTCCTCTATCATCATGTCTGTATCTGTGTAAAGCTATTTCAGGGATGGGAAAGTGGCAATTTAGAACAGGAAAACTAGATCAAACACAACTTCAGAAACTCTTGACTTCTTTCATTGAGTAAGTTTGGGTTTTGTATTAGAGAAGGCACTAAATTCTGTGCCTTTTCAGTATAAATGAAGTTTTTAGAGTTAAATTTTATAGACCAAGAAATAATAGCACATGCCTTTTCCAGCCGTACTATAAGAGACTTCTCTTTAGTTAAAATGAAATCATGTCTGGGCCCCAGTCATCTAACTTACTTTTGGTAAAGTAATATATTTTAATCCTTAGGGCTTAGCCTTCTGCAGAAATATTATGTACCATTGTGGGAATAAGAAGAGATGACTTGAACTAAGTTCTTACAGGAACTTTAAAAGCAGACTTCAGAGCGCGTATTCAGGACACTGAGCTGGTGGTGGGACTGTTGTTACCAAGGGTGGAGCATCTAACACCTGCCACTCCCATGGAGTCCAGCAGTGTGCATTTCCCAGGCTTATTTTAAACAGCCACTGCATAAACTTTTGTTCTAGCTCAAATAAATATTATGAAGTTGTGAACACTGAGAGGAGTAACAAAGACCTTTTCAAAGATAAAACAAAGGAAAGCTTTAAAGTTTTGGAAAACTACAGAAATGTCTAATTAAAGGCAAACGGAGACAGGGTGAATGGCTGTTTGCTGCAAGGAAAGAATTTTTCCATTGTATAATGAAAACACACTGCAGGGACCAAATTAATTTTTCATTTGGCTGGTATCATCTTGCAATTACTCAATATCCACATGTGTTGATCAGGAGAGTCCTACTCAGAGAAGCACTGCAGAATTAACAACAATGTCCATTTCAGCAGATTAAAAAGAGAAAAAAGTGTCTGTAGCAAGGGACCCAGTTCTCCTGTCAGTATGTCAATACAGTGCATTCAGTTCTCTGCACTTGTTGCCTTTGCCCTCAGCCCTTCTTTGATAATGCTCAATAATGTGAAGTAAAATGGAATAAAGTACAATGATTAGTTCTCTGTTGTGGCACAGCATAACTCTAATACATCAGTGAACAACAAAGGAAATCAATTCTTATTGCAAGATGTTTCAAAAAAGCAAAGATTTACACAGAGCTTTGTAACACAATATAACTGTATTTAGTTAAGTGGAGTCATTCATGCAGGTTAATGTCCAAGCAAGAAAATCCAGCCCAGAAACCAAGTTTTCCCAATGTGAAACAGAGAAGATGTTTTAAGATATCATTAGGATTTAAGTTGAACATTAACCAGCAAAATATGGCTCATTTGACAATCTACTGTTTAATGTCCCTGATACCAAGTTATGATGCTAATATTATCACAGATAAAATTCAGTTTTCTATAGAATTTTATTCTGAAGTGGGAAAGGAAAAAAAAAATAAATCCAAAACTGCACTTAAGAAATATATTTATTAGTAAGTTTTTCTAGTGGTAGCTGTAAAACAAATTTGCACAGAATGTAAACTTTTGCTCACAAAAAGCAAATGTTTATAAGAAATTTAAACAGTTTTTAAGATCTTTACTGAGTTTTACTTTGAAAAACACTTACACAGGAAACCTCTCCCAGTTTTCTTTATGTCTTCTAATTCTCCTTGGAATATATTTGTTGAGCTTGGCTTCTCATTTTAACAGACATGAGAGAAGGACAAAGGGTATTGCTAAACAATTTATTAAAATGCTCTTCATATTTCAGATGAGAACAGACTCTAAGCTTCGTGCATTAAACATCTTCCCTCACATCTATTGTGAAAGCTCTGTTCTTCCTCTATGCCTACAAGGGTCTCTTACATATGTTGAATAAAGTTTTATCTTCTCTAACAGTACCTTAAAGTCAGTGAGGCTGTTTGAAGAAAAAAGTATTAGTCTATGTGAATAGGAATAGAGGAATCTCGTGGAGAATATTAAAGAAGAGACAATAGAAAAAAAAATGTTTATATAATATATGTTTTCTTTATTGGGTCATTTCAAAGAATAAATGTATTCTGGTGTTATAGCTAGACTAACTGAAATCTGAATAAGACAAGTATAGACTCTGTTATTCAAAATATAACTTAAGCTATTTGTTGGAGAGGAAACTAGAGCTTCTATGATGCTATACAGAGTCTCAGTAAATATATGTGATGCAAAATAGGAAAATCAATTAAATCCAAGTCCATAGCATATAGTTTATCTATATGACTACTTGTCTATTGAGATGTTTTCAGCTGCCCCAGAATGTAGACCACTGTACAATTTTTGAACAGTTTGCACTGTTTTTACATTCAGTGTTGAGTGACTCTCTTTTCTGGCATCATAAAAGCCCTGTTTTCTTCGAAGGATGAACTCTCTCTAATCCATTTTATTTCTTCAATGTGAAGTTTTCAAGCTTATTTACTAAAATTTCTGTTGAATCTGTGATGATTTGAAGAACTTATTTAGTCAGCTTTGGATGGTATTGCAAAGTCATACAAGCATATCACTTCAAGTGATTTCAGATTAATTTAAAACCAGCAGGAAGAATAAATTATACAAAATCTTGGCTACTTTTCACTATTTGTTCATTATTCCTTCAGTAATGAGAATGAAATGTTTCATCTTTGTATTTCTATGCAAAAAGCTAATAAACCTTAGTGAAATGATCTGTTTTTAATACACAGTGGTTAGGTTTGCCTTCAAGTTACATAACTGCTTCGAAGAGTTTTCTTCATTCTGACTCTTAGAAAATCAAAGTGACTTAGTTTCTTCTGCTTCTAAATCAAATTTTCAGGAGCTGAGTAAAATGGTCTGGCTTTCAGAAGTGGTGAGCTCTTTCAGACTCCAGTGTGTGAGATCTACAGGTGGTTAACAACAATGAAAGCTCAAATCCCATCTGTTAATAAGACTAAATATGGATTTGGAAACCGCACTGTAAGCAGGAAAGCTTTGACATTTCAAACTAATAATACTGAGCAGATACTTTATGCATTATTGATCTTTCTGGAAGTAGGGTCTTACTCTTTGGAACAGGGAATGATATGTCTGGGAATTAAATGTGTTGTATAAGCACAATTAATTAGACTACATATTGCCAGTTGATTCTCCAGGTTTTTTTTTTTCACCCAGTAACACTGAGACTTGCTGTTACAGAACTCTCCAGAAATGTGTTATTGAACTCTCTGAACCTTTAAAACAGAGGCTGCATATGGACTTCCTGCTGGAACTGTCCCTAACCCCTGCTAACTCCTAAACTCTCCCCAGATCTATTCTGGAGAGCACCAAAGCCATCTGAAAAGGCCCAGAATGCACCATGGTAATTTAATACTGTGAATTTACAGTGCAGACAATTAATTTTCACTGCCTGTGAGTCTTCCTTGGAACTGTTTAACTGACAAGTATAGACATAACTGTAATGTCCAGACATGCCATCAGCGACTTGCATTATTGACACAATTTGTACCATAATCGCACATAAGCATCTGAAAGAGGCTGTCCACCTATGTGGTGAGACGCCAAGTCCTCACCACAGGGTGATTTACAGCTGAAGAACTGAGGTACAGGGGAAATACTGATGTTTTAAACGTTAACTTTGGAAGCAATTTTAATAGAATATTAAATGTGGCTACAGAAGCAGCAAGTATGCATATTGTGGGAGTTTATATGTGCAGAGATAGAGGTGTTTATGGGTGGAGACTTCAGCCCTCCCAGGCCATGGCAGTGCTGCATCATGAGTTTCTACATTGATGGAAAGGGACATAACACACAGGGCCCCAACTTAGTCAGTACAGATAAATCTCTGCTGCTGGGAAACTGCACCTAGGCTGAAATAACTCATGGAAAGTTACATGCTAAGTCAGAGTCAAGCCTGGAACTGGAAGATGTTATTTCTGCTCTAGGCAAGAGAAAACATTGGTCTTACAGTGTTGTTACATGAAGGATGCTAAGGCAGATTTAAATGCTTAAAGTTTTATTCATGGAGTCTGTAACTGCTGGCACATGTCTACTCTAAAATTACCCGAAGGGAAAATACAAAAGGAGAGAAAGAGAGTGCAAAGAGAAAGTGAAAACATTCACCTATGGCTGGTCGTGGAGAGGTGTAACAGAGTCTCCATCTTTTATTGGGGATCCTCTACAGTTGATGCTAATGACGATGATGATTTTCCACCGTGCTTTTCCATAGTAACCATATAGCTTTTGTCTTGACCTGCTCAACTCCCTTCTGGATACTCCTGCTTAAAACTCCGCTTGCTCTGAATGGAAGACAAGTGTTTCTCACTGATCTTGGATATATATTATTGGATAATTCCAACCAGGGATTTAAATCACTATTATCTACTCTGTTATTGACTAAATTTTGTGTTTTCTCTTGCGTAAACTAAAAGATATAAAAGAAGGAATGGAAAGGGCAGGGGGGAAGGAAGGAGTTATTCTAGTGGTAATTGCTTCCTATGAGAGATCGGACATAAGAATAATATCAGGGTTTGCAGGTGCAATGCTATGAGAATAACAACATGAGAACAGCAGTGTGAGAACAGGGAAAAACACTGCAGCAGCAGCTTTGGTGAAAGGTAACAGACTTAAAAGAAGAAGGCAGACTACAGAATTGGAAAGGAAAAGACCTTAGCACTACCCAGGTTAAGGCACTCTGCTCTTCTCTCTCCAGCACTACCCAGGTTAAGGCACTCTGCTCTTCTCTCTCCGCTCCAACTTTCTTCTTACCTCCTCCAATGCTTCTGCAAGAAGCAGACAAGAGCTACAGAAGTTTCTCCAAGTGGGCTCAGGCAATCCTAACCACAGGTGTAATAGTTCCATGTGCCTGGGGTATACATCAGCAATGAATAATTGTCTTCTATGTTATTAAGAAATCTTCTTAGTCTGCTTTATTAGATTTCATACATCTGTCTTCAAAATTGAATACCTCTGTCTCCTTCTAAATTTATTAGATATTATACAGTTCTTGTGTTAAGAATCACACAAAATCACTGAGTCCACCTTTGTAAGAGAAGGTTTGCAATAGCAGGCTTATTCACAGGCTGATTGTTCCATATGTGAGTTTGTTCTGATAAGTCTGTGATTTCCTCCACACTCACTTACTTTACACCATCAGAGGATATAGCCCTCTGGCTACAAGCACTAGCTAACTGCAGTTCCAAGTCATAAAATTCATTACAATATTAACTTGGCATGTGTTTCATACAGTAACAATTTTCCAGGACAGTAAACTTTTCCAGGATAGTAAACTCACAAGATTTCCCTGGTTGCAGTTACATATTTCACTCTGCTGCCAGATGCTGCAGATTTTCCTGGGTCTGGCAAAGTTCCACTTGATTTAAAAAAATTGTTGTTAGTATGTATCATTTCTTTACTTAGAATCCACATTGAGATATTTATTATTATAGGTCAAAACCACCAAGTTAAATGGAAAGAAATTTGCTCTATATAGAGCCTTCAGGGCACCCCTTTTTTTTACATTTTGCATGTGAGACTCCAGCTGGTACTGTCACCCCTTCATGAGGCTCAGTATAAGCCTAGAGCCAAGAGGCTGGGAGAAGAGCAAAGCAGCAGTGAGATGGCACCAGTCAGTTACCAAATGCAGGGTCCAAAAAAGTCTAACAGTAGCTGGGTTTGGATGCATTCAGCCTGAGAAGTGAGATTTTGGTGTTCATACGGAGCTTCGGTCACAGGTAAAAGGCGATGAGGGAGACAGTGGAAGGGCATTTGCTAGCATCCGTAGCAAGTGATGGCTGAAAGCTCACACCTTCAGCAGAGTGAGATTAGTTGTTTGCATTCTGTATAAGATGTTATTCCTTGAAAACACAGGTAATGAGGTAAGCCTGGGACTGGTTCAGCAAATTTGTGAGTGACAGCTAATGAAAGAAGCTGTCAGCTGTTGTGGTAGATCAGGTGGGGACAGATAAATAATCCTGGATACATCAAATGCTGAGAAGAAGACAGCAATTGAAAGCAGCCTGTAATTCATCTGAATGAAAGTAGACTTGGACATAACTACAAATACACAAGTTAGTCCCCAACAGCAAGAATGTACTTGTCAGACAGCTGGTCTTGGTAGCAATTGGTGTACGTGGTGAAAGGGGAGAGGAAGGGAAAAATATCTGTGTATATACACATATGTCCGTCCATCCATCCATCCATCCATCCATCCATCCATCCATCCATCCATCCATCCATCTATCCATCCATCCACAAACTGTTTGTGACCATGTAACAAATATACGACATGATGCATTAGGATATGGAATGTGCAAAAAAGAAAGGGCAGCTGGGTAAATCCAGCTGAGGGACTTGTGCCCCACTGGCTGTTGTTGAACAGTGTTTTGCTGCTTTGCTGGTTGCCAGCCTGCCTGAACCAAGGAAAAGTGAGTGATCATTTTGGTGTCAAACAGAGGTCTTAACAAAACCTAGCAATGATAATTTCTGTAGAAGCTGAACTCTGAATAAAAGCCATTAAATCACTATGGTCACATGATATCTTCCTGAATTCAGTTATTATTCTTTAGCTGTGATCAAATGGTGAAAATGTAATTTGTGGAGTATAGAGTAAAATTTGTTTTTCTAAATCCTGTGAATCTTTAGTGGTGCCTTTATTTCTCTCCCCTTAAAATTTGAGTGAACTTCTATAAGGCACATGTAGGGATTCTCATGGTGTTCTGCATCATGTAGATGTTGGAAAGGCACAGGCCGAACTCCTATGCTTTGGCTGCATAAAGAGTGGATTAAAAGAGTTGGTATTTACAGCAGGTGTCGTCCTGGTTGTAGGCAGGTACACATGGAAAATATGATGATTAATTTCATAGAGGAAGTCAATGAATTCCATTAGAATTTAGTTTTCAGT
This sequence comes from Actenoides lindsayi, assembly GCA_025331215.1. NCBI lineage: Eukaryota > Metazoa > Chordata > Aves > Coraciiformes > Alcedinidae > Actenoides > Actenoides lindsayi. Next base: position 53,634 of record WTSP01016061.1, read on the forward strand.
TCTTCAGCATCTAAATATTTCACATTGAACAGAAAACAATGCCTATTCCAGGGACACTCAGGAGGTAGAACTTGTTTTCTTTTCAAACAGGTCTTCTTTATCTCTATTTTGACATTTTCTTTGGTTCCTTGTGGAGCAAGGGTACTTTAATGATTCATTCTCTTATCCTTTCCCAGAATTACAAGAAGTAACAGCTTCTTGCCATTTTTGTGCCTCCAGTATACCTGATATACTCTTGGGCTCTAAGTATGACAAGATCTACCTTGATTATATTCCCACAGATATATGTATTGAGGCAAGCTGTATCTCCTTCTGCTCTCAGGTCCTGTGTCTTACTTTTGAAAATATTTATTATTAATGCCATTGATGTTTATAAATCTCTTTTATTATTAAGACAGTAAACCCAGGTAGTATTTAATTTTGAAAAGTTTTTTTCAAGTTGTACCACCAATTCAAAAGTTTTACTTACTATAAAGTAAATAGTATGCAACAGAATAGATTGACCAGATTCTCCAGTTTGACAAAGATGTAGCTAGTGGATGGTCAGAAAAAAGTGAACAGACACCTTCACGCACCTGAAGTTGGTTTTGGTCCCCAGTACAGCTTAGAGAAGTTTACCTGATCCTCCACATCTCCAAGGCACTATTTTGTGACTAAGCATCACAGAAGCATGTTGTAATTCAAGTATGTCCCTGTCTGTTCCCAATGTACTGAATCACTGGGCTTTCAAAGAAGAGTATCTCCTGCTGTGCTGCCTCTACACTGTTTTGACATTCCTTCGTGACAGACAATCCCATCTCTGACTGCTGCATATCAAGTAGCCTCTATATTTACTGTGTGGGAAGTATCTTCTTAAACAGTGAAAATCCGTTTCCATTACGGTCTTCTAATTCTTAAATTGTTCTAGCTCCTATACCCTGATGATAAGGAAAAGTATTTTTTGCTGTCTCTCAGAAGTAGCTGTCTCAAGAGAGGTGGATGTCTTCTGCTCAGTATTTTAATTGGAGGGCCAAGCATAACTTCACAAGGACAAGTCACTGATGCCCTTGGGACACCCTGATGAGTATAATGCATTTTCTTAGACCTGCAGGCTAAGTAGGCATTTTCATCTATATCATCTGCTAGTATAATTAATAGATGCCTATATTTATATATCTGAGCTGACTGATGATGATAAAAAAAATTGCTTTAGTGTCCAACATGTCAACATATTAAATAAGACTGGGATACCTTGAGTCCCAAATGGCTGTAATAAATATTCCAAACTTTTCCCTGATTCCCCTTCTAGATGTCACATTCTCCTTTGGTCTGAGTAATAGAATCAACCTTCTAAAGTCAAAGATAAGAAATAATTTTAATTGGCTAAGTAGGATACCTGTGGTGAACGCATATTCGGTTCAGTACAGAAGAAGAGTGACATTAGAGACTTCAGAGTGGCTTTCAGCAGGGGTTTTAAGACTGTAAACAGAAAGCTTTGTGAAATACATTATCCCCTATTTCATCTCTCCTCATAGTACTTGAATAGATATTAGGCTGGCAAAACTCATACACCAGAGGTTTATTATATTGTCCTGTTTCCCATCTTTTCTCAGTTCCTCTGGCATCTTTGAACACACTACTAATGTGCTGCAAAAGAATTGCATTCATTCACTTTAATACAAAAAGGATGTGGATTCCCTCGGGGTCGTGGAAGAATTGTTCATAGACCAAATTCTGTTAACACATATTTAGGAATTGTATACCTCTCTAAAACTGCAGTATAATTCTCTAAAACTGCAGTTGGCAGTAGCTGCTCTTTTCGTCTGGTATAAGAAATGTTTTGTTCCATAGGTCTGTTTATATAGGCTAACAGTACACTCAGTAGATCTGCAAAACTGCATATTGTCTCCACAGATCACATCATGTCCTGATGTTGCCCTTTGCTTATATGTCTTTGGGTTTACAGGAAAATCCCTCTACACTGTTATTGCAGCTGTGGTCTCAGTTACTAGTAAGATGCATTGTCCTTAGTTTGATGCATAATCTAAGCTGTATTAATCGGCTTAAATACTATGTAAGTCCCTGTATTCAGTAAATGAAGAAAATATGACTTCTCAGAACACTTCTGAGGAGTTATGCAGTGGATCAAAAAAAGACCTTGAGTATGAAGCCACCTACACCCAGCCAACATGAGAATGTGCATAATGTGGACTGTATTAAAATTCGCAAACATTTCTAGCAAAAGATAGCGTTAAGGTCTTTAGATAGTGACCATTAACTTAGAACTGTTACCTCAGTGGAGGTAAAATTCACTATTTTCAGAGGTGAAGTTTTCTACAATACTTGTGAGGAATCTGCTGTTACTTAAGTAATTTTTTTGGATTAAATTTAAGGCAATTTTCATGTCTCCTGGTGTTAGATGTTATCATTTTAAAATCCAGAGTTAGATAGATATCCTTAGGTAGATATCAAGGTTTGGAAGAACTTGGTTTTTAGAATACAGAGAAGGTGTATATGACAGTCTCAGGTACACACATCTACTTTGCAGACACAACTGGGTGAGAAGAGTTACCTTCTTTGCTTAGAGATATGCTGAATATGATAAAAGATGCTATAATAGAGGAAAGACTAATTTGAAAGGAAGTGTTACGTATTGGTAAATTATGCAAAGGAATAAGACTGAGGGTAGCATCTTAGTTAAAGTGTTGATAATGTTGGCCCAGGGGGAAATGCTGGTGAGCACTCAGGGAGCATTGGCATCTACTGTTTCTCAAGACATTTATTCTTTAAAACCAGGAAAAGTGTTTGTGGTAGAAAGAACTGAATCACTGAGCAAGAAAGGAATGGTATCATTAATCAGAAAAGCTGTCAAAACAGTCGTGCCTGGGCTGTCATTCTTAATATTTAAATACCTAAAAGTTTTTTTGCACAGTGCCTTGACAGGTTTTAAGAAAACAAAATCCTTAACAGTAAGGGGAATGGAGGACTTTCTGTGGCTGTAGCCACTAGGGATGCAGCACAGACATGGGAAATCTTACACAGTGGCTAGTGTCAGGCTAGACTCAGGGATGAGGGTGACAGACAGGTATTGTAAAAAGGACAAGCCAGGGTTAGAAGCCAGAAAAATCAATGCTGTGTTTAAGCTGGTAGTGTGGAAAAGACCAATGGTCCAAGTTTAGGCAGTCAGGACATCATGGAAGACAGGTGGGAACAGTGGATCCAGGTCAAAGACAAGTGTTCTCTGTTAAAGAGTAAATCTTGGATACTGAACAGTCAAACTGGAATGAGGACATGGGACTCCAACATCAGGAGTCAGAATAAGCAGCTGGGGCTAAGTGTATGCAAAACAATTACAAAGGGGAGACACAATGTTAAATTTTATTCACCCTAGGTTTCCTGTAGCAGTGTCTCAGGCATAGAATTTTACAATTTAATCAGCAGAAAATTATCTTGAGCTGGGTGCTTCTGGAGAGGGACCCCTCTCATTTTTTTACCTGTGCCTTTTAAGGCCTCACAGTCTAATCCATGGACCTGTTCATATGACACTCAATAGATCAGGTTCTGGTGGTTACTGTTTCTTCTTATTGATTGGCTCTGTACTTCTCCCCCATGAGTGTTTCTGTCTTCTGCTGTCATATCTGTTCATCTTCTACTGTCCTTCAATAAAATTACTTCAAATATTCAGACTCATTTTTGACTAGTTTTGGTGCCTTCTCATTATGACTAAAGAAAGGTTCAACTTAAAGTTTCAATTATGGTTTGTAGCCTAAGGCCACAGTACCCCTACCAGTCACGCTAAACAAAGTCACTCATGCTAAGCACAGTCACTCACGTTAAGTAAATCAGAGCAAGTTCCAATTCAACCTAATTTCAAGCAATCACCAAAATAATTCTAATGTTGTATGAGTAAGCTATCTTAATCCCCAACACATATGCTACCTGCCATGTTGAACAGTAGAAATCAATTGGCTAACATAGCACTCTTGGCTGGGCTTGAGTGAGACCCTGAGCCCTACCACAGAGCTCAGTTTCCCAGGGCCTGACAGTAACAGTCCTAAAAAGCAATAAGAAAAGCTCTCAAAGAAGTTGCAAAGATCATTCATAAAAATGAGCATGAGCACTGATGCCCGAGAAACAGATCCCCTTATTCATGTTATCAAGTCCCCGTGAGAGCAGGGCACTCAGCCATCCCTTTGGAGAGTGACAGCAGTCTGCAGCTTTTCAAAATGATATCCTTGTAACAGCATTCATTATGAATGTACTGTCTTTTATTCCACCATTTGAAGTAATCCCTGTGGATCTCAGAACAAAGCAACGTGTGACCTTCATGGTGGAGTGAGACGAGCCACAAAGACTTTGTAGAGCAAAAGAGGCATGACAGTGATGAGTGATTTGGTACTTCTAAGGAGTTGGTTCTAAATCCTTGGGAAAAGCAGAAAGAATAATCCGTTTGTTTCAAACAGTTCTTCTCCTTCAGGAATATACTAGAGCAGATTAATGAAGTCTTGGAATGGATTCATTCTTGGAGCACATGATTTTTTAAACACTGATCCCACTGCTGCAAATGAAGATTAAGATTGTGTGAACATGTCACCAAAAGATAAATCTTGGGGAATTATTCCTTTTTTTTTTTTTTTTTTCCCCTTCCCTTTAGGCTGTGCTCTATTACAAGCAGCAGAGATACCATATTTTGTTGTTAATAATTCACAAGTGAAATGCAATAAATGATCATATGTGAGCCTTGTCCTAATCCAAGTCACATCAGCAGCCTTTAAAAGGACTTTATTATGTGAAATGAGAAATTTGTGGGACAAATATGTAGCCTATGTCTAAAAGGAGCATCTAGTGCCACTTGTCCTGGCCTTCATCTTTTTCATGTATATGTGCTCTTTTTTCCAGTTTCTGTAAGACCTTTCCTTTCTGTGTTTAACCAACCATACCTCATAGATCAACCTCTATCAGTAACGGGTTGTCTTTAAGAATGGAAAGCACAGTCTGAAGCAATATTTTTAATTTACATTTCAATAGACTGGGGACAAGTGGGTGGCTAATTAGCTAGGGTGATGATTTCTGCCATGAGAAGATAAGGAGACTTTTTTAAAGACCCAAATGACCTAAATCTTCAGCTCCTTTCATTTCAGGTACCACACACCCATCTGGCAGGATGGAGGTAACATTGCTCACAAACACGCCAGTTATGCACATTGTTTAATTGGCCTAAGCCAATTCAGTAATTTTAAGAATGGTCTGAAAAATTAACACTGATATTCATGGCATCTATGAGCTTGCCTCCTTGGAACAAGAATCCCTTAAAAAACTCTAATATACAGTCTGTTCCTCTAGTTCTTGTTCGAACAGCATTTCCACTTAGTTCTATATAGCCCTTCCTTCACTGTAAAGCCTTGGGACAGCCTGACTGGAAGTTAAATCCAGTGGCTTTGTCACCTGAAAACAGACTGGGCAAAATTCTTTCTGCTTCTTTTTTTTTTTTTTTTTTTTTTTCCTGAGGAGGCATGTTAACTTTTTACAAAAGTGAAAAAGAAAGTTGAAATCCACCTTGAAACAAACTCACAGGAGTTTCCTGGCTCGTAACAGGTATTAAATTACATATTGATGTTTTCATATGATATTATAGATGGATACTAATTTACAGACCTTATCTTGCAAGTTACTGAATATCCTCAGTACCAGTTAAAGGCAGTGGTAGTGGATGTAAAAGCTGATCAGTACTGAAAGGAATGGAGGCCCTGCTTATTGACATTTTCAAGTCACACTGTTTTCAAGCTTGTACTGTGACCAAGAATTGCCCTTGAAGACACACACCTGAATTATCTCCTGCTCTATCTTTTCCTTTTCCACAGCAATCTTATTTAGCCATGACTCATTTTTTTAAGTCATATCCCTCAAGTATAGCTAAAGGACAAACTGTCTGAACAACCACATAAATAATAAATCCTATGTTTAAATGTCAACCCTAAACATACATTTAAAAAGAAATACCATTTAACTTGTTTTTAAATTATAAGGAATAATAGAATTTTGCAGAAAACCATCCTATTATACATTTGTTTATACTTCATATTAATGTCAAGCAAGCAGAGATCCAGGAGTGATGCTGAACTTTCTGTTCTCACAGTTGGTTACAGTTGGGTATTTGAAACAGCTTCTGCTTCTCATGAAAACCAGTGGCCTCTGTAAGACTTAAAAGCTTGCCCCCCACCACTTCTGATGTGAAGTGAGTTATTGTATTTTAAACTTCATAATCACAATTACCATTTATATTTCAATTTTCTGCCATAATTCACTTCTCTTGTTTCTTCAGACTCTTGCTTCACACTGCATTCTGCTTTATACCATCCACTTATTGATTTATGGATGTTTCTTTCCAGAGTGAAAACTCAATTTGCCTTTTTTTATGGACAAAATGTTTATACCCTGGTGTTAGATTTGAAAACCTTCTCATCCATACTGATCTAATAAGTATTTTTGGCTTGTGGAAACTAAGGAGGCTTGTATTAAATTCTGTTGCGACTGGGGCATCCCCTAGAGGGTCCATAAAATTTCTCTGGCTACATTTCCTTCTTATTTAAAGTAAGGCAAAATAATAGACAACAAAACCAAGAAAGAGGAATGTCTATACCCAATCAGAGGGCATCTCTTGATGAATCCCAAATTCAGTGAATGGAGCTCTATTTTAAAGTGGAAAAATCCTGGTCAAACATTTAGTGTATCACAGACATTTCTGTGATGTACAATCAGCCTGCACATTTTCATTTTGACCACCAAAATGTTGTAGTTTGGGTTCCTTCTCCCCATATTTCATGACCAGGAGAGATCTGACATTATTGTTTGTCTCTCAGTCCTGAAGGGCTGTCCCAGCTGCTTAGGTGGGTTGCATATGTCCTCAGAGACTTTTGAGTCCCCACTTTTCTACCAAACCTTTTGTGTGTTTATCTCTGGGCTCTTGATACACTGCTCACATTCTGGATGCTTGTAGAGCATCTTTCTCATATTTACCACATTCCTTTCTGTTAGTCTTATTTCCTTCTCTTTCTCAACATCATTATTACTTTTTTCTTTTCCCACCAAATCTTCTTAGAAATAACCCATGATTCCACTCCCACACATATTTATTCCCTGATTGTCTTCTGCCCATGAGGCCTATTCTTACCCAGTCAGTATCCTTACTTCTTGCCCAGGCTTTTGAGTGTTGGATTCATTCTTGTAGGAGATGACCCACTGGTAGGAGCCAAGTATATCTGGAGCTTCCTGCTTATTCAGTGTAGAAAATCATGAATATCATTTCATGTCAGTTGAATAGCTCCCAGGTCAAAGAAGGACTAGCTGGAGAAGAGTTGTGAGCATCTGTGGTTTTCATCTCTCCAGTGGTTCCCTCAGGGATAGAAAGGGGAGGGACAGCATCAGTCTCTGCACACTCTCATCCCCTGGGTGGCTGAGGACTGAGGAATGGGTTATTTTGCTTCTTGAGTAACTTCTCTGAATATAATAGCAGAATATGAGTTATTGTTCTGGCAGGTTGTGCTTATTAGCTCCTGTGAGGTGTCAAAATGCTTAGAGCAGCTTTCCAGGACAAAAGCAGCCATGGGCTGGCACAGAGGAGAGCCTGCAGGGCATCAAAGCACACTACATGGGGCAGAAATACAGGTCTTAGTGAAGATACCTGTCACTCCTTCACTTATGCAAGGAGAAGGAAATTGGGCCTTTTCCTGTTTTAGTGATAATTATTGGGCTTCAATTGCCTAACGTGGCCATTTCAAAAGCCCTGAGCAGTTCCTGGTGATTGCAACCATCCTTGGAGACATGATGCTAATGGAGACAGATTTCTGTGCCATATAAATCCACATAGCTTTCCTGGCTTCACTAGAAGCATGTTGGCCAAGTGCATTAAGCCACTGGGAGAAGTGAATCTGTTACCATGAGCTCCCTGCAAATTGTCTTTCCTACCCGAAAGTGGTTATAAAATTTGAAGACTGGATTAGAGAGTGTAAGAGTGCTTTTGCTCTATTCACTCCCTTAGGGAATAAAAGTACTGAAATGGGTAATGAAGTGCTCATTGAATTTGTTGTTTTCTCCCCTAGTTACTTGTTTGTATTTCTCCCTGCTGGTTATTTGTTCTGTTGAGAGTCTGCATGTATATTAGACTTCCCTGGTATATTTATATGTTTTCTGGGGGATCATGTGTCTGGGATGGAGGTTGGCAGCCTTTTTAACCTGATCTATGGTTGGGGAACTTAGAGTAGTGCAGGTCTGTACCTGTATCTGGAACACAGGAGGATATAAAAGGTCACATTTTATAACACTCAGAGGCATCCATTCATTTTTCGTCATATCTAAACATTGTTGGTTTGGGGTTTTTTTTTAGGATTTTAGTGTGTATTCTTGTTTCTGTGATTCACTCTACTTAGAGTAAGAAAATGAGGAAAAAGAAATATGTGCTTTTTTGTTCACAATTATGCAATGACTCTAGTCACTGCAAAACACACCTTGATCAGTGTAAGGTCCTCATGGAATTTTACCATTAAGGTGGGGGGAAAAAAAAAAAAAAAGAAGTTGAAAACAAGACATCCTCATGTTAATGACTTCTGTGACTGAGCAGAAATACATGTATTTTTTCTGGTTGTGTAGCTAAACATCATTGGTTTTGCTCACCACCTTTTCTAGCTAACCTATGAAGAATTCAGTATGCAGGGAAATTCTTTCAGGGTTTCTACCTGAATGGGAGCTGACAGAGCCTCTTCTTTCTGACTGCCACTCCTGGCAAGTGGGAATTAGTTTTAAGAGCTGAACTCATTCCTTTGCCCCACAGTGTTACCAGTCTGGGACACAGAAAGCTTTGGGCACTGCTGCACTAGGCAGTGAGTTGATTAAGCAAACTGGCAATGGATTTTCACAGGCACCTGAAGCCTTTTTGAGAGCTGAGAATAAGAAGAATGTTTGATCCAACCAAGAGGTGAGAATTTTCATTTGGGTATAGGAGTATTCAATTTCCTCCTTTTCCTGAAAAGATTTTAATGTTCATCTGTGAGTTCAGTGCTTTCTGACAGCACTGATCAAGTACTGTGTTGGGAACATTTGGTAGCTCTCTGTCCCTTTAATCTCTGTAAAGGCTTTCCCCAAGGACTCTGGGACAAAGTGGCTTCTTGTACAGACATAGACAAACAATTTGTTGTGATTGTATACACAGCTCCAGAAACTGCCCTGCTGATCTGTAGCACAGACAGAGACACTGTCTGCGCTGTTTTCTGGGAGGGCAGATATAGGTTATTCAAACCTCAACTGGAAAATGTAGTGTAATTTGATCATTAAATGAAAATCTATTTTTGGTGATGGATGTTCTTGATAACTTATTAGGGCCTCCCCCTATCTCCAGAATCTAGCTTTTATCACAGACAACAAAATGTGGTTACATCTGTTATCTCTTGAAAACCTAGAAAGTTATATATGCTTAGCAATCTTAGGAATTACATTACTGAATTTAAGTGTCTAAATGCAGCATTTGAGTCAAAAGGCTAATAATCTCCCTAGATTCCTCATATAGTCAATGGAGAGAGAGAAGATACCATCCAATGGGAAATCCAAGCATGTAAGTCATGTTCCTTCTGCAAATTGTCCTCAGGAGGAGTTTCTTCCCTTCTGCTATTTAGTGGAATGCTGGGGCTGCCTGTCACTGCAGAAGGTAGCTTTGTGAGCAGCTTGAAGACAGGCTGGAAACAAGTCTTTTGCAAGGGATGGGGTAGCATCAAATGGCAGCTTTGAGGACGTGTCAGAAGTGCAGTTCAGTCCTTCTTTTCTTAGGAAATTAGTCAGATGAAGAACTACTCAGAATTTCAGCACACTGAAGAAATGTTTTGGACTTTACAACAAACACATTCTCTGCTGAAATCCCAGCCCAAACTGTCCCATTAGCTGATTTCTGGGTAGGCTGCAGAAACTTACTTGTAGTATCAATGTGGATGCAGATAAAATAGTGCAGGAACAACTGCTTGCTGTTCAGGAAAGGTGAAACATAGACTCATGTCCATAACAGATTTCTCTTACATCTTTCCTTCCAAAAATGTGTTTCTTCCTGTAGGTGTCCAGGCCAAGGGGAGACCTTTGGAAAGGTGACTGTGTCATCCTTTAAGGAGTTACTGATCTTGAAGAGGTTTCAGAAGATGTCAAATGAGCCTGGGAAGAGGATAACAGGGTGGAAGCTCATGCAGGTGTTGCAGGATCACAGTCAAAAGTGGAGAGTAAGCAACCAGGACACAGAAGTGATAGCAGAAAACTTCTTGGTACCAAAGGTGACTGTGAAGAGTTTGCTGCCAGACTGACTTAATCAGTTGCAACCAAGTGTAGAAGGAGGTCACACACCTGTGAGGATACACACAGTGGGGAGAGAGTGGTATACACAGTTTATTATCCATTTTTTTCCCAGATAGTTTGACTTTTATATTTAATCTGAAATTCTATTTTTCTTATTTTTCTTACCTTTTTAAAATATAAAACCTTTGGGCATTCCAGAGTTGCATGCTATAAGGAAAAAGTCTTGGTGACTCGAACTTCATCTGACATGGCTATTGATTGCCATATGTGCAAGTATCAGAGGTACATTCATCCAGGCATCACGATGTTTTATAAAAGACCTGTATATCAAGTACAGTGTCTTCAAAAAAGTTGTTAAAATTTGATTACACTGTGACAAAAAGATGAGTTTAATTTGCAAGTTTTCATTCTGTAGTCTAATTACAACCTATTTGGACAGATGGTCAGTACCTGCAAATGAAAACTGGAGCTAAAACATGGATGAGTGTCACCTCCTATCTGTATTTTGTACTGCAGCTGGTTTTTTCTCTATCTCTCTAAAGCAGCATTTACAGATTTCCCTTTGGTTTCTGAAATGTCATAGATGGGCATTAGATGAAAAATAAAATGCTCACAGGTATGAACTGAGAGAGGATAAGAAGCAAAAAGAAGCAAATGTACTGCAGATTTATTCATTCACTTATCTGTTATTCTTATGCTCCTAGGTGTACCAGAAGAAAATCCCTCACTCTGAAGTGTTCATGACTCACTGAGATGTTGAGAGTTCATCCCTTCTAAGTCATAGATTCCTCCAGATTTTAATGGAGCAGAGTAAGATCTGAAGCAATTTGTCCCTGAATTTGCAGGAATATTAAGCAGAGCCAGGGACAGAAGTGGTTCCTTAGTCTGTGTCTGTAAAAACGTGGTTAAAGTACTGGCAGACAGTGGTTTAGTTGTTAGCATGGCTCCTGGTGTGGTTGAGACCCATGAGGGAGCAAGTCTGGGCCAAGGACTTTTCTCCAGAAAGCAGAATGGACACAACCAGCATGTTTCGGAGGAGAACAGAGTTTTTCTGCGTGAACTAAGTTGAGACATTTGTTCTCCATGCTGATTTGTGATGAGCCCTTGAATGCTAAACCATTCCTCCTTCCATTCAGCTTAGGTGATAATATACCTTATTTGAAATTATTGAGTGACAGCAGTATGTGCAAAAAGAAATTTAGAAAATATATGGTTAATATTGTTTATTTTTCAGTGCCATGTTGCACCACTTATATCAAGATTATGTTCATGTTTTCTGCTTATTGGCTTCTCTCTCTATTTTTTACTTGTGTGATTTTTCCCCTCTGTGTAGGTATTCAGTGAGCTATCAGTTTGCCTTAACAGTGCCACAACACTGTGAATAAATAGTAGCGGGCTCAACAATCCCACATGTAGGGAAATGGATAGAAATTAAAATATCATGGGTTATAAAACTATGAAATTCCTATAGTGAATGCAATGATCTGTTTTACACCTTCAAAATGTAAGGATTTTGGAGACGTCTTTACCAGTCTCTGTTTTCTAAATAGTAAAAGTGTTACCTGATGTCATGCTTTGTCTGGTTGACAGTTCTTAGTAGAAGGAACTGTAAACGGAGGAAGAACTTAATTGATGACAATTTTTATTTTTTTTTCTTTGAACATATAAAGGCTCATTTTGCATTGCTAATTAGGTATTTTAGTTTCTGGGAATTATCTGAGAATTATAATTAACTAGACTGTCAAATGTGATGTGAATTAATTTATTACAAATCTATGTTAAGAAAGTGCTACATTTACATTGTTCTAATCAAGACTGGGAAAAAAACAGAAAAAAAAAAGAAAGGAAAAAAACTTAAAGCTAATACTAAGCAATACATGCTCTTTTTATCATTATCAAATATGTCATGATTCTATACCCATTTACACAGGTACACCTGGGACGTGAAGTCAGTGTAAATGTAATGCTTCAAATCTTGCTAGAATTCAGTGACAAATCTGTCACAGAAGGGTTGGAAATGCATGGAAATTGGACCATTACACAGGAAGAAATGTATGATGAGATGGGTTAGAATAGGAGAACCAGTCTGAGCTCATGAAATAATTACAAACCCAAAATGGGAACTTAACAGCTGAAAGAAATAGTGGGAAGTTATATATGTACATTAATTGATAACAGGATGACTGAGACGTAAGTGGGAAAAAGTCAAATGTGGGTTTGGGACACAGCTGAGGGACTTCGGGTAGAAGGCGTGCAAGGTGCTGAGCAGGTCACATGAGGAATATTGTTTACAATAGTTACCATCAAGAAAAAAGATCTCTAAATCCAAAAGACTTGCAGAGGGAGTTACTGTAAGTATCACAGAAATGAAGAAGCTGTTTATGTCTCCTCACAACAGATTTTGAGTTGCTCACTAGAGCACAGCCAAGATTAAGAGAAGATACATTTCCTTCTAAGTACTTCAGGAGTAAAAGTATCTCATAATGAGTTCAGATATTCTAGTTAAAGGCCAATCATTGTACAAGAACAAATGGGTATAATCTAATTTTCTATGACTTTGTTTTTTGATTTAGCTAGTACAGGGTTTAAGGTTTTAAAGCTTAGTTGTGAAGAAGAGAAGGAGTATAAGATGCTCTGTTAAGACTTTGTTTAATGTGTGAAAGATATATGACTATATGTGAAAGATTATACGATGTGTCTGCCTGTGGCATGAAAGAACAGAGATAGATGATATAGGAAATCCGTTTTAATATTCTGCTGACCATTTACAAAGATATATTGCGCACAGTACTTACAAGAGACTACACTCAGCTGCTCTTCTCTGCTGAAGACAGTGGAATATATTAATGGAACAATTTGGGTTTGTAAATCCTTCTTTAGGGTCTCTCTTCCTGGGAAAGTATCCTACCACTAAGCTACTGAAAAGGAGGTGAATATGGTTTGATGCTCTAAAGCCCTATTTTGCAGAGATGCCTAGACCAGTTTTGAAGGTGTGTCTCTCTGATGGGCTTGTATTTCTCTGATGTTTCCTCTTGAGTGTGAGGGCATCCCAGTGCTGCTGAGTGGGATGTCAGAGCCACTCCTTCCTACGGACAATGTGCAGTGTATCTAACTTGGGTGTACAACCTCCAGCCCTTGGACACCTCACTTCTGACTTCAATACTTCACTTCTAAGTATTGCATTAGGCAAAATCACATTATCTATGAAGCCTTATTTCACATCTACTGTTTTGCAGAAGTCCATCCACTGTGCCATTTGGATATTCAATTGATGCTCTGTGTGAATAAGAAACCTCCTTGGATGGTCAGGTTCATGTTTTAGTAACATGAAATCTAATTCTGGCCTTTGAAGTACAGTTCACTTCAACAACAATGCAGATTTATATGCATGGTTATGTAAAAATATTGTTAGAAACTTGGTGAATGTCTGAGAGTAAGCTCCACATTTGGTGGACAAGTTACTAGTTGGTAGGAAAAATGACTGTCAAGGACAATTGTCCCTATGGCACTGAGAAGTTTTTGTACCCATTTTTCAACATAGGAATCTCTAATCTCAACTAGTATAAGGTTAAGATGAGCCACAGGCTTCATAAGCAGCTAATTTATAGCCATTGAGAGGATGGCCCTTAGCAGCTTCTTTTCTCATGTTAACTTCCAAATCACTTAGAGGATTTTTCTTATAACTACTTCCCTCCTCTAAATAATGGATTCTGTGACAGAAATTGATTGTCCTGACAGAGTTATGTTCATTGATTGTTAGGAAATGTCTCGCTGCTTGGTTACTGCTTAAACAACAATATACTAGCTGTAGTCACAGTATTTTACAGCAGTGTTTTGCAAATGGTTTACATACTCATAACATCTATCTATGCCTATTTATTTATTACACCCTCTCTGCTGAATTTGCTGCTGGGTTGATAATGACATGGGGAAGGCTGGTTTAGGCAGAGAGGATGATAACCATTTTTTAAAGTATTGCTTGTTCTACCTGTTTTTTTTCCTCCTGTGCTTGTTATTAACAACATTTGTGTCACTATATTTAGCAAGCACTAGGAAGAAGACAGAGCTCTTTACTAGTATTGATTCTAAGTTCCGTGAAGCCAAAGTGGTTGTAGTAAAATGTAATGAAAAATAGGCAACTTTTTCTTATTTCTCTATGTTTAAATATTTCTTTCAGTAGGCTTCTTCTTTAAGGTAACTGCAATATTAATCTAGAAGACTTTTTCAGGTTAAAGTTTTAAGATGACATCTGTGATATTTAGTAGGTTGAACACCAACATCAGAGCATGATTTGCTGTAACCTTTTTTATGGTGACCTGAGGCAGTCTGACATTCATATAAAAGCTGCGCACTATGTCTTTGAGAAAGGCTGCCCTTCAGCTGCCCTGGGAAGGGGTTGAGTCACCATCCCTGAAGATATTTAAAAGATGTGTAGATGCGGTGCTTAGGGACATGTTTTAATGGTGGACTTGACAGTGCTGGGTTAATAGTTGGGCTTGAAGATCTGAAAGGTCTTTTCCAACCTAAATGATTCTATGATTCTAGGTTCTTGCAAAAAAAACCCCTAAAAATTATTTCAAGAACTGCTTTTGAATAGACCTTCAGAAGACAAAGGGTAGAGAGCCAAAGGGACTCTCATGGAACACCTTACTCATGATGTCATGAGGATAGTAAGCTAGTAGTACCTTGGCAACAGCATGATGATGTCTGATTCTATAAAGCAGTCGTATAACTGTGTTGTGTCTGTCATGACAGATATGACGTAACCTCTCATTACAGGTTTTTCATGCCAATAATTATTTATCAAGTGTCACTGGAATAGGGGCACCCAGGCAAAAAACCCCTCCAGACAGCTCTTTCTGGAGAATGGGCAGAATAGCTGCCCACATGCTATTTGCTTTCCCCTGTATGAGGTTATGAGGCTTATGATTCCCCAGCAGTGGGACAAAGGATGTGCTCAGAACTCCTGCTTTGGACAGGCAGGAACAGACGCAGGAGTTTGCTCCAGTGACTACCCAGTATGTCATCCGAGACCCACAGCCTGTGGATGGGTCATGTCACAGTGGCCAGACGAAGGCTGGAAGTGGCCAGCAGTAGCCCTTAAGGAGAAGGAGAAAAGAAACAGCAACAAAATGTCTGTTCTTCGGTGAGGGAAGGACAATCAGTTGTTCTGCATCATTGTTAAAATGAATGATTAAATATCCCCCAGTTTCACAAGCTTCTCAGCTCTTTATTGATAAATCCTCTAATTTCTACTAATCCTTTCATTTCCTATACTTTGTCTTCCCATACCATTTCTCTGCTTTGTCTTCTCTCAGTGTTCCATGAAACACAAACTCTGGAGAGTAGAAGTTGTTGTCTTTTGTCTTTTGTACTATTCCCAGCAAAATGCAGCTTAGATGTGCACGGGATGGGGGGTGGATAGTGGTGGTGGGGGTGTCCATATATATATATATTTTAAGTATTCTGTAAATGATAGTAATAGCACCAGATAATGGTTAATAGTTGGGCCCTGATTAAAAATCACTTTTAGAATCCAGGTTCTGGACAAGGGAGGATAATTATTGATGAGGAAATCAGTCCTGCTCAGGCGATTATGGACCTGTCTGTAATTCTAACTCTTTCTTTCCCCAGATATTAGGACAGTGGAAATTGATTGGATGGTTTCATTGCCAGATAAAGTAGGTATTGATTAGCTTCTACTTCAGGTGCTGAGAGACAAACAATTCCCACCATTCTCTTGAGCTTAGTGAAGTATTAACCTTGAAGCTGACTTTTGCACTGCATCTCTGCAGTCTCCCTTTGGCCTGCACTCTGGATACTTGGAGTGACTTTGCTGCATGTGAGCAGAGCAGACACATTGCATCCTTGAGTGACAGCTATCTTGTGACTCAAGAAGGTGGTTGAGAAGTGAGGAGAAATGGCCACTATGTCGGAGGATGCTGCAGGTATGGGAATTATGAAAAAAGAGGGTCTAATATACCAGACTGTCATGAAAGATTATTCTTTGGGGATTGTCACTGAGGTATGGATGGGAAGGAGTTAGAAGTTTAGAGAAGACCTGAAGGAGACCTCCAACTTGGAGCTGAAGGAGATTCAGAGCTTAAATGTAAAGTGAAAGACTTACATAAAGGACAAAGTTGCAGTCTGCTCAATCCTGGCAGCAGAAAGTTTGAGGATGCTTTTCTGGGTTACATTAGAAGTTAAAAAATAAATTAAATGTCTGGTCTTAATTGCACAGGTGAGTTAGGTGTCCCATCAGTAAACATACTTACTTTAATTGGCTCACATTTTCTTTACTAGTCAAGATATTCTTCAGTCTTCAGAAATAGTGTGAGATAATGAGATAGATAAGGAATGACTGTGTTTAATAGAAGTTTCTCTTTAAAGGGACAAAAATGCAACAAGGGGTAGTAAGGTAAGTCTGTTTTTCTCCAAAATGAGCAATGTGTTTCCCTTAAGCTTTTCTTATACAAACAAAGATTACTCAGTTAAAAGGTAGTAGATAATAGTTGCAACTACTCATTTAATACCATGTCTATTCTATCTGTATAGTGGTAAGATAATAAGAGAGGCCTAATTAAACAGTACAGACTTGTTTACAAGTTCGTAATGATCAAAGATGAGTAATACTCTGAGGTAGTAATAGATGGTGGTTAATATTTGGCTTGATCAGTACCTGACCACAAAATACTGTCTTCAGAAATTTTGTTTTAGAAATAATCACTAATATTTATCTTCATATAAGACAAATTGCATAGGATAACAGGAAATAATAGGTAAACTTCCAAGCAGAAGTACCAAATATAAGGCATTAGGGTTGTGCTGGTATTGGGAAGTGACTGCTGCTGCTTGAGATGCTGTTGTTCAGCAGAAGCAGATCTTTCAAGCCATGGTAGTCTCCATATAGGAAGTGAAGATGTTTTGCTATCTTTCATGTCTAGCTCCCCCAGAAAAAGTATATTTTGCTTATGCCTTGACATTGTCTGGTTATATAAAGATATGGAAAGAGATAAGAGAATGCAAAACAAAAAAAAAGATTCCCTGTTTTGTACCTTTCCATAGGTCTGGGCTAGGTTTTATATATGTGATTTGGCAAAGCAAAATATGTGACACATTCTGAAGTCAGAATAGATGGCTGTTGGAATTTAGTTTGGGTTGCCATGCATAGCCAATACAGCCATCCTAAGTTCTCTTCTTTTGAAGCTTTAAAAGATTATATGTAAAAAAATGACAATAACAGGGTTTCTAGAACTGTCCAGGGTAAGCTGTTCTAGTAAGTTTAATATCCCCATGTTAAGAAAATTTATCATATTTCTAACTCGAAATAGTTTACCTTCCCTTTTAGCCTCTGAAAGACATAATTTTTCTGTTATACTGAAAAGTCAACTACTTGTTCCTATATGTACTTAAGAAAAAGAAAGGACATGATGGGAAATTATTCCTGGATCAGCAAATCCAGATTTCCATGATTCTTGAAACTTGTATAATAGATGAAGTATCCACAGAACACATAAATTATGCCTCAACTTACTGTAAATCAGAACCTATGACCAGAGGAAGGCAGCAAGAAATATCAAGATCAGTGATCCTCCTGCAGTAGCGAAAGATTCATGTAAAACTAATAAATAAAACCTTGGAAATGGGCTACATCTTGTGCTTTAAAAGAAATCCTAGAAAAAACAACCTGACAGTCTCAGTCAAATAAAAGTTCAATCATGAAAGATCTGATAGGGGGTTTAACCTTGGATCAAGGCTTTCTAATGAGACACAATCCCTTGTCCCTAACTGTGATCCATCTCAGAATAATTAATTATTCTCCTTCTTCAGCTGCCTCAGAGGAAGGCAACACCTCGCTTCCATTCCTGAGAATAAGCTCTGCATTGAGACAAAAATAAATCTATCATGTAAATATGGTAAAACCAAATGCAATCATCAGACAACAACAAATCTTTTTAAAATCAGCTTTAGAAATTCTTGTAATTTAAAAATACAAACTTTCACAACCTGTAATTAAGAAAGTCATGTCTCTGGTTTTTTATTGTTAAGTTAACTTGAATGAGCTCCTGAATTACTCTCTGAAAGCTCAGTCCTTAAACTCCATCATCACTCCTGTGATTTTTTAAGATCTTTCCAGCGTATCAAAATCTGTCATGGATCCAGAAGTGGACACTGTCTTGCAATAATGGTCAGAGCTTCTTCAAACACATACATAATAACATATATCCCAAATCAATGTGTTCAGATAGCTGAAGATCTCATCAGCCCTTTGATGACGTCATATGGAGGTCCCATCCCTGCAGACATTTAAGATCAGTCTTGATGAGGCTCTGAGCAACCTGATCTAGTTGACGATGTCCCTGCTTACTGCAAGGGTGTTGGACTAGATGATCTTTAGAGGCCTGTTCCACTCCAATGCATTCTGTGATTCTATGATTGCACTTACGATGACACCTGCTATGCTATCAGCTCCATTTCAGGATGTTTTCCAAGACTAAATCTTACAGTCAGTATCTGTGGACAATGCTCTTTGTTCCTAGATGTCCTTTTATGTAATTCCAAAGCATATGTTGCTTCCTTGCTACCCAGCTTTCCAAGTCATCCAGGTACTTCTCCCTCACCATCTTTTAATTTGATTTATCATTTGCCCCTTTTTCATCTCAGTTTCAAACTTTGCATTTTTTGTCTTTGGACCAAATAAAATAATCCGTGCGGGGCCTTTTAAAAATATGTTTCATAAAAGCTGAAGGTTGTTCTTTACATGCAGATGCTGCTTTAAAGGAATGTTAATTTAAATGTGTTTTTGTTTAAAATCCTTTCTCTGATGTTACAAGTAAGCCTTTCCAGGGAAAATAGAAAAAAAAAAAAGAAATCTCTAAGGTTTTCCAGTTTTATAATTTTGCATGTTTTGGAAGTGCTCTGGATAGACTTGATTTCCCTATATTCCTATGTAGTCCATTAAGCCCTTCTATAAATTCTTCTGCACATGCCTAACTTCACTCATGGGAAGTGGCCACATGGCAGTAAAGGGAACAATTCACATAAACAGAATTCTGCACAGGATTTTAACAGGTTATTTTCCATGGCACATTTAGTAATGGACTAGGGAGTATTTAAAATAAAGAAATGCAATTATACATCACAAAGATAGTAAAATCTAAGATGGCATTTAGAAAAAAGAGTTGGTTTTGAGAAATAATTTCAAGTGTGTTCAGGTGTCACTTCTTCCAGTATTGATTTTTAAAAATTATTATTTATTCCTTCATTTTTCAGTTTTCTATGATTATACCTACAGGTGAAAATAAAGCAGGCAGGCCTGGACTGTTGACAACCCTGAAGCCAACCAGCATGACAAAGTTTGTGTCTTGCATGTCCTTAAAGAAGTTGGCTGCATATGAGCTACCCACTGGAAATGCTGCCTGGTCATGGTACCCCCTAAATTGCTCCTGGACTTTCCCTGGGAGGTCGTTAGCTGACCTAGATGAAAACCATGTAATGTTCTCTGCTAATTCATCATGTCCTGTTTTAGTGCTTTAATATAAATGTTGCTTGTGATTCTCTGCCTTTACTTTAGCAGACATACCCCCTCCTATCTCGTTATACTAATCAGCAAATAGCTTTTAAGTTCTTAGCCTGTTAATTGAAAATGACAGGGATTTGTTCTGAGGGAAACATTCTTGAGTGTATGACAAGGCATCACTGCCAGGGGGTAAAAAAATGATTACAAATATATACTTGTTTCTTAGCAACCATTGAGGGCTCCCCTTTCTAATTAATACTGTACAGTTCCTTGAAAGCCTTATTAGTTCACAGTACTGAAAGATCAATTAATCTCAGTTAAAAATTGATGGTATGAATAATTTTTGTGAAATTCTGGCTGTGTCTGTGCTTAATGTTAAGCAAGCAAGCCTTTTTGTTTTGTTTTATCACTTATTTTTATGAAGACCTTGAAATACTCAAACACAGAATATGTGTGAACAATAGAGATGAGTTCTCTTTCACTTGATAGCTCAATTCCTGCTTTTTCCTTTGAAATTCTAGTAGCGTAAATGGGAAAGTACTCACCCATGAAAGATCTGATGGAGTTCCTCTTGCTTTACCTGCAGCAACCAACAACTAACACAGAAGCAGGAGAGAGAATAGGATTCTCCAAATCCTCTCAGCTTCCATAAGTATAATGGCATTCCATCTTCATTACTAAACTGACCTACTTATGTTTAGAGGGAGTGCCTTAGACAAAACCAAAGCTACGGAATAAGCTTTAAGTCAGTGGATGCTGCACACGTGAACTCTAGGTTCAGTAAAAAAAACTGAGGACATGATTTTATAACCAGAAAGTCTTTGGGATTACATATGAACATATAACTATTTTATAGATATGACTTCAGGACTGGGATCTTGTTAGTGCTCTGACACATTTATACCACCATCTATCATAATATACTTTCTCTAAGGTAACAGTGGATGGTGCTGGCTAACAGTTCCAAGTCCTACTCCTTTGTTAATGTCTAAATGTCCAATTTGGGGAGTAGAAGAGGATGTGCACAGACCTTGGGTAGATGTTGACTGTTCAAAACGAGCATTTTTTTTCCTGACATCGTCTTGGATTGGGTGGGGTGCTGTTCAGATATTAGATTAATATTGTGTTAAGATTGCAGCACTGGACTGCAGCACTTCAGATGAGAAAAAAACAACTGTTCTTTCATCCAACAAAGAGAGCATTGTTCTGAGTCCCTTCTGTCTTAGAACTGTTGCATAGGTGTTAGGATAAAATCACAGATAGGATAAACACAAAAGGGAGACCGAGGTGTTTGCAGCCTGGGTTGAAGTGTTTCCACATCCTCTGTATTATATGGTGAGACTTGATTATCTCAGAGGAGGAAAACACTTTCTTACTGCTGCTTTCAGTCAGATGCAGTTTCTGAATTTTCTGAAAAAGCTCATTTCCCTGCAGAAAATTATTGTTGTCTGAGTTAAAACAAGAGAGCAGCCAGAAACAGCACCTGGTGTAATTTTGTGGTACTTCTTCCATCCAACTCAGTCAGATAAGAAGATGTTTCCACCTCCTGGGAGTGAGGATAAGAATATAAAGCTGCTATTCCAGCACGCACTCCAGCTTGCAGCAGTTACTGGTTTGGGGATGGCTCTTGAAGGTCATGTCACCGATTTACAAAATAGTTGAGGTGAGAAGGGACTTCTGCAGATTGTCAAGTCCAAACCCCTGACTCGAAGTAAGGTCACCCAAAGCTGTGTCCAGACAGGTTCTAACTATCTTCAAGGAAGAAGACTCCACATCTTCTCTGGGGAACTTGTGGCTTGCCAGCTTTCACAGGAAAAAAGTTGTCTGTTTCAATTGAATCTCCTGTCTTTCAGTTTGTGCCCATTGCCTCTTGTGTTGGCACTTGGCACCACTGATAAGTCCCTGGCTCCATCTTCTTTACTCTTCTCCCTATTCATGTATTTACACATTGATAAGATCACCCTTATGATCCTTCTTTAGGCTGAACAGTCCCAGATGTCTCAGTCTTGCCTTATATGAGAGGTGTTCAGAAGTTTCTTAATCATCTTAGTGGCCCTTCTTTGGACGCTCTCCAGTATGTCCATGTTTCTCATATGGATGAACCCAGAGATCCTCCAGGTATGACCTTACTAGTGCTGAGTAGAGGGGAAGGATCACCTGACTCAACCTGCTGGCAATCCTTTGTCTAATGCAGCCTGGGAGGCTGGTGGCTTTCTTAGCCAAAAGGGTCCATTGCTGGCTCATGTTCAACTTGGTGTTCCCCAGACCTTCAGATCATCTTTTAAAAAGTTGATTTCCAACTGGCCTGCCCCCAGCGTGTTCCATTACCTGGGACTATTCCTTCACTTCCAGCAGAAATTGGCATTCCCCTTGATCGATCTTCATGAAGTTCCCATTGGCACATTTCTCCACCCTGTCAAGGTATTTCCTGCCCCTATCTCAGCACACTCAGTCAGCATCTGTTACTCTCAGGTTACCTGTTGCAGCTTCCACATCTTATATACTTCCTTTTTAAGTGTGAGTTTTGTTTGGAGCTCCTTCACCCACATAGGCCTACTGTCATCTTTATTTGTTTTCGTGCAGATTGGAATGAGCCATTTCCGAGCTTGGAGGAAATGATCCCTGAAAGTCAGCAAGCTCTCCTGGACCCATCTTCTGGACTCTCTAGTATGGTCTTCCATCAGATTGCTCCAAGCAGATTTGGGAACAAGTCTGCTTTCATGAAGTCCAGGCTTATGATACTATGATCTTGCTTTCAGGCCTGCTCCTTCATCTCAGGATCCTGACATTTACCATCTCATGGTTCCAAAGCTGCCCCCAACTTTCACATGGTGACCAATTGTTTCTCGTTAATGAGTATCTCCCCTCATTGGCTTCTTAATCAACTGTGTCAGAAAATCATTATCAGAACACTCCAAAAACCTTCTGGATTGCTTATGTCCTGCTGGAACATTTCCAGGGAGGAGGCATAAACAGATTCTCTAGGCAACCTGTGCCAGTGTCTCATCATCATCATAGTGAAGAATTTCTTCCTTATATCTAACCTAAATTTACCCTCTTTCAGTTTAAAGCCATTAGTCCTATCACTACATATCCTTGTAACGGGTTCCTCTTCAGCTTTCTCATTGGAATTGCCTCATGAGGACCCGGACCTGCAAATATGAGATCTCTTCCAGTTTCCTGAAGAAGCTTTTATCTGTCTTTTACTCCTGAGCAACAGATCTATAGCAGACACCTACAATAATGTCATCCACTTTGGTCTGCCTCTTAATCTTCACTCACAATCTCTCAACTGGCCAATGGCCCATCCCTCAGCATCACTCCATGCACTCCTTTTGCTCTCTCACATAAAGGCCAAAAAGCCTTCATTAAGACACCAAAAAAGTCAGGAAAATAATCAAACTCTGAGGTAATGGCTGAAGTCCTTGCTGTGTATTCAGGGCTCCCCAAGGCACACAGACACTCAGCTCTGTTAGACTGACCATGTTGAGCAGAGGTAAACATGCACGCTGCCAACACATGAGTTTACTCTCAGCAGCACAGAGCTGCTGTGTGTCCCTATATACAAACACTAGCAGACAAAGGCAAATGATCTGTTGTAGCTAGGATACTGAGTGGTATGAAATAGAGACAGGAGAAAAATGCCCATTTCTAAGAAAATAAGAGAACTTACATTTATCTATTTACAGAAGAAAAAGAAAAAAATACCTGAAGTTATGTATAAGACATTCCTTAAACAAGGAAGAGGTGCAGTGTAGGAAGAATATTTTATTATTAAGCGCAGCATAAATAGTGGCAAAACTTAGTGTAACAATCTCTATTTGTTGCCCTAAGTAACAAACACTGTCCAAGCTGTATCTGTGATAAACCAAATTTGTGTTGGTGGTCAGATATTACTTGTGGGATCTGGAGAAATTATACTTGTATAAATGTGGAAATATTGGATCCATGGCTAGTAAAATCAACTGGAGTAACATGTGGTAAATTATTGCTAGCTGTGGGAAAATGAAAATGGGAATGTCTGTAGCTGCCTGATAAAGTATTCTACTTGAGCATTGCAGATAATCTGATTTTCATCTCTTGTAAAGAGAAGCAAGAAGAATCTTATGGATATACTAAAATTACAGCTAACTTCCTATGTGACACTTTATCTAAGCCTTCCTGAATTATCTTATAGCATTGAAACTTAAATTGTTCCAATAAGCTCATGAGTAAGAGATTAATTTTTACATTTGGGATAGATGTCTTTCTTATTCAGCTACAGTAACAGCAGTTTGTGCTCTAAGAGTAATAGACTGTTTAAACTCAATTTCCACAGTCTCCTTCTACTATGGACATATATATTCCTGTCAGTTAACCCATAAAATCTCCTCACTCATGAATGTTCCTAATGTTTGATTACAATCATGACATATCTAAATATACCTTCTTACTAATGTTGCTAAATAAGCCTTCATAATCTCTAAAATGAAAACAAGCACAGAGTGCCAATGCTTCTTGGTCTTACAGAAGTATAAAGGTAGAAAAAAATTCTAATTCTAGATGGTTTAAACTCTGAAATAATCCTGCAGTGACATAAGAGCAAAAGGGAACTCAGAGTAACTGAGTATAGCGGCAGTTGTCAAGGGCAAGAATATCCTCTGATCTCTTGAATGGTGATGGAATTAATGAAATATGCATACAGTATTATACACATTCTGTTGCAGTCTATTCTTCTTGTTTTTTGGTTGGTTTTTTTTTTTTAATTTTCACACATTTTCCATAATGAAAAGTAATTTGGAATTTAACAGCTATTTTCATCTGAAGTAACTATTGGGCTTCTACAGCCAGCAGAAGAGCAGGAAGAATAAGCAATAACAGATTACTGAGTCCCGGGAAGTCTGTGGAGGAGTGGTATTCAAAGAAACAGAACAAAATCCAAAAGAAACTGTGCATTAAAAACAGCAGTGAAAAGGAACATAAATACACCTCTTATTCTCCCTTATTTTTCCACTGTAAGGGGATATGGCACTGTTTGCATCCCAATGTACAGCCAGAATTATATTAAAAAATGCCAAGCCACTCTTTTCTATGTAGTGTTATATGAGAACTCTAAAAATGCTAGGATTTTTTTTCTGGAACTCTCTTTTCTTTCTCCCACTGTTATATTCAAGTCCAGAGAGCATAACTGAGCTAGTGATTTAGTTAGGCAAAGTTCCTGGTTTAAGGTATTTGCAGCTGCAAGTGTTAATCCTGCATTGGTTAAATATGACCTTAACTTCATCTGTAAACTGGAAAAGTCCATGCAATATGTTATGTAAACCCCATTAAACAGCAGCAATTAACCACCACTTCTAGATGCCAGTCAGGAAGGCCTGTTCTGCCGTACCCACAAGAAATACCGCAAACAGGAAAAACAACAAATGGACTTGTTTGCAATTAGTAAGGGATGAACAGAAATATAGCAGTGTTTTGTTATCTCCCCACTTTGGCCATGGTGAGCTGAATTTTAGTAATTCTATTTCCTCTGTCTTATGAGGCTATAGCAGAACTGAAAGACGTTTTGGAAAAGGTTGCAGGATGTTTAAAGTTAGAAATTGTCTTCTGTATTTTGAACAAATAAATAGGCAAGGGGTCTTCAAGCACCACTGGATAAAAGTTGGAGTTGACTGAGGTTTGGAATATCATGAATGACATTGAAAGGACTTTGATTATCACCACATATGCAAACCACTTTGTCCTTTATGAGCTTATCCTGAACTAGCTGTAAGCATATATGTGGAACTGATGCTGTTTAAGTTAGCATTGATGGTCCCTAATGGTCCTAAGTAGCTGAGGTTGAGTTGGTCAATACTCAAAGCTCTTTGATGTGTGAAGCCAGAAATGAAGTGGCTG
The DNA here is from genome assembly GCA_025331215.1 of Actenoides lindsayi. Classification (NCBI taxonomy): domain Eukaryota; kingdom Metazoa; phylum Chordata; class Aves; order Coraciiformes; family Alcedinidae; genus Actenoides; species Actenoides lindsayi. Next base: position 79,333 of record WTSP01016061.1, read on the forward strand.
TATTCCCCATTTTTTCTCATCCATCCCTGAAATCTTGTGCTTCTCTGCCACATCCCCTAAACAAAAGTGAGTGATATCATCTGATCTTGATATTTTGTTTTTTGGGATCAGGCCTTGTACTGGTTTTGCTTATTTTGCAGGAATTCTGCTTCCATCAGGCACCCTTCCTGCCCTCTCTACTTCCTTAGTTCTCATCTTGCAGAGTTTATAACTTGCATATGTTTTTCTGTGCATACCATTTCTGAAGCCATATTCCCAGTCAAAACTGGTGTTTTGCAGTTATAGTAATTTTTCATATTTCAACTTACCAATGTGACAAAATACTGTCTGTGGACTTACAATGTTACAACATGTTTTTAAGATAATGCTGATCCTGGTATTTTAGTGTACATATGTATGGGTTTCAGGCAAGCAAGTTTTAACTATATCTTGCTGTATATGCATTAATCCTATGGCTACAAGAGACCTCTGCATGGGCTACAGATTAACTAGTGGATAGCACATTCATAGCCAACAAAAGCAGGCAATTTTTCATAAAACTTGTGAACCTCATTGTCATAAGATTTTCTTGATATGAAAACTATAATTAAAAACAGTAGGTGAATTCATAGATCAAAAATTTATCAAAGGCTATTGAACATAGACAAGACATTTGAGATTTATTGTCAAAAGTAGGCATCCTAAAATACATGACACATCTGCACAGAGTTTGCAGATATACCAAGTATATAATATGCAGGAAACCTATGAACCTCCTGGAACAGCAGCTGCATGCCAAGCAAGATACACACAGGGATTTGAAATAACAGCAGGCACCTATATTTCAGTACCTGAATACCATCCCAATCTGTCTCAAAAAACATCTGAGAGACTGTTGAAGGCTACATATCTGTCACAATGTCAGACAGATTGATCTTCAGTCCAGTTTGGTCCTACTGGTTTATGTAATGTGAACTTTGACAGAATGGAGAGGGAAGATCTCTGGGGCATGGGTTGAGGTTAGTCTGAAGTGACTTTAGTATTACAGCTATGTGTAGTTTAAATTCAGACAAAAGCAATGGCAGATGAAATGTGGTCAAATGGGTGAGGGAAAGAAGTGTATTCTTAGAAGCCGAAATGTACATGACTGTCAAGTTACAAACCTAGGGGATGTACTGTAAATCACAAATGGGAAACCTGAGACAGCATCAGCCACAATTCAGTCTATGGTCTTGAGCAGCAGCATGGCTGAGTCCTGCTGTGCCTGATGAACAGCATGTTACTCCTTCATGGCATGCTCCTTGTCACCACCTCTCAAAAAATAGACCCGAGCAGTGTAGCTGGTGCTAAGCCTGTGGAAAGGGGAACAGCCTAGGAAAAGGAGCAGTCTGTTATTTAGTCATTAGCTTGTAGAAAAGGCACAAATTAAGACAATTTCTCTTTGTGTGAAGCCACCAAAGAGAGAGGTAGGACTGATATCAAGCTGTAACTGAGTGATTTGCTTAAGGACTTTTAATTGGGTCATGAATGATACCAATTTCTCTAAAAGAAGAAATGCATTCAAGACCCTTTTGCTGGCTTTGTGTGTTTTCTTCTTTCATCTTTAATATCTTCAGAAGAGGCTTCCCCAGTAATCTGTGAGAGGGAAGAGTCTGTGGTTTTAACCAATCCCGTCAGTGGTCTGAATAAAAGTGAATACCAAATTTGGTGGATACCATAACCTAATGTACTCATGGAAAGAGATGAGATCATCTGTCCTACAACAGCAGAATACAAAACAATGTGCAGACTAGATTTCTAATGATGGCCAAATATTTTTATGGTCAACAAAACTGTGGGCAATAAGTGGAAGATGATCTTGTTGATGTGAGTGCTAATAAAGAACTGCACATCTGTGATAAGTGGGCTCTCCCTGTTTTACACAGCAAAATAAAGACAAAATGTATCAAGTCCAAGTGCATTTCAATGGATTCCTCTAATATTGGAGTAAAAGACTCCACCAGTCCTTCCATAAGATGTTACAAGCTCTAACTGGACTCCTGATTACTACCTTTCTTTCTTTCTTTCTCCAGCTGATAGACTTAAAACCCCTTCATTTCAGTGCTGGTATTTTTATTGTACAAGTCTACCTGGCAGTGTTCCAGTGTACAAAATGGAAATAACAGCAAGCCTGGAAGTATCTTAATCTGTTCAGAATAAACTTCTCTTAAATAGAGCACTTAGCAGCATATATTCTGGTAATGGACTTGCCATGATACTGACATTGTCAGTTGAAAGACAGATGTGAGTACAAGAAGAATATAGACTGAGGAGTATTTTCCAATGTAATGAGAAATACCTTCTTCTGAAAGGAAGAAAATGTTATGGGCCCTGGATTTGATACAGTTGGCTGGATTTTGTTCTTAGTTGCACCAGTTTAAATACAATCTATTCACCTTAATGCCATGCCAGTAAATGGAATCAGGATCTTTTCCATTTTGTCTGTGTACTTAGTATTTAATGTCTACAGGAAATGAACCCTAGACATGAATATGGAAATCTCTTTTGGTAGAAGTTATGGCCAGATGAACAATAGCTCTGCCATTCGCTCTGGATCTCATCTTAACTTTCATTGATGTCAATGGTAGGTCTACTGTGGCCATTGCAGGGAGTAGGATTGAGATCTAAATTGCTGTAATCCAAAATAATATTGAACAAATATCATCACATAAATTATACTGTAACTGGCACAGCTGTTCTTCAAATTAGATGCTTGTCTGTGTGAAAGCTAAGCAGCTAAATATATGCTACTTATATAATAACAGAAGGTCTTATGTCCACAGGATTAGCAATGATGCATATCTTAAGGTCTGTGGCCAAGACCACTAATGACGTATCTTTTATCTCTTGTCAGGAAAAGCTGGTGTTTTCTGAAAAACAGAGGAAATGTGTTTCCAAAAAGTCTTTGTTCTCAAATAGACTGGTGCAAACTTCTGGCAACTCTCCCTGCATTTACTTTGTCTACAAGCCATTGGGAGTGTTAGCTTGAAAAGGAGGCAGATGCTCATCAAACTGTTGAGAAGTTCAGAAAGGGAAATTGAAACAGAACAAAACTCACTCTGTATATGATCTGACCTATTCACTTTATGATCTCTAATGTTACTAGATTACCATATCTGTTTGTCCAACCTGACAGTGACATTCAACGCTCACAATATGCTTATGAGTTCCAAGCAAAGCCAACCTTACTTTGTCACTCTGAATGCGTTACTGTAATATAAAGTTACAGTTACATAGTACTTTTTATGGGCACTGATTAGCAAAGTAGGTAAAATATTTGATACAGTGGGGTGGTGGGATAGCTAGACAAGTAGACTGCTAACACCTCCAGCTGCTACTCATACTTTGTGATGGAGGCTGTCACACAGAAGTCTGAGTCACAAATTAACTTTGCTGATGCTTCAGAGCCATAAAAGAGAAAGTTTCCTCTTGACCTTTAAAGAAACTAGACAGTAACCTAAAACATGGTTACTAAAGAGACACAAACTGCCTATTCCATTTGGATAGAATATGAAAAACAGTTTTATTTACAGAACAGTACATTTTGACTATTCCAGCATTACTTCCTTACAGAAGGATTCAGCCAAATTTCAGCTTCCTCTTTGGGATACATGAAATCATCCAAATCTAATTATCTATTCACATCCTGAATCAGCTGATATTGGAATGACTGAATATTAGGAGAAAAAATAGACTGAAATTACAGCAATGAAACCTCAATTTAATGAAGATGAAAATCAGATTAATTGTTCATCGTTGTCATATCTGAATTTCTTACTTTGGATACAGAATCATTGCCAGATGCTAAGTGTAAAGTTGTGACATAATGCAATTGTGCATGCTTCATCTCTATCTAGTCAACAGCTCTTTCCATGGACTCACAGGAATTAAAGATGGGAAAGAATATATATGCCAAACTGTCCACTCAGTAATGTGAGTTAATAACTGCTTTATCCATTGAATTTTATATTATTTCTTCTAATTTCATAGGCCTTATTGGGTAGAAAATGAAAAGATGTATGTGTCCTTCTCCAATTTGTAGATGTTTTGCTATGGTCAGTCTTAGGTACTATCAGCATAAACATGTTAATGGTGTAATTAGAAAATCTCTGCCCAGTATGGTCCTACATATGAATTTTGTAATTTATTACAAAACACGTGGGGCTCCTCATGGTGCTTCTCTAATTATGTTTTTGTTAGTGACTCATTCATACAGACATCTATATGCAAAATTATGTTGTGAAGTGCATGCATCTCCACATGTCAGTATGGGAGATAGTCCAAGCAGATTCCGACCTGCTACTGCAGCCCCTCCTGACCATCTCTAGCAGCTCTACCCACTCCATTTTACTGTCTCAATGAGTCAAGATGAAATACAAATATGTTTGGAACTGCAATTTTTGTTGAATATTTTTTTCACTGAGTCAGAGAATGCAAACGATTTTCATGGCAGCATTCAGATTTCAAGATAGGTCTCAACAATCCCATTTGAAAGGACACAGGCTGACATTGGAAGCCAGGAACTCACATCATCTTCAGCATTGTAAGAGCTCCTTCCAAAGATCAGGGGTTTCTACTCAGAAAAAAAAAAGTGTTTTCTGTCTCCTGCTATTTTTCTTAAATGCCAGATGTTGAAGGATTTCTGTTTTAGTGGCAAATTTCATTCAAATGACTACAAAGGGGAAAATGAGTGGGTTTTATGGATGTTAGGAATGTGTTTCCTGTGACGAGGTGTCTTTTCTTGAAAAATCTCTGAGTGTAAAAGTGAGAGGGAAGAGAAGGCCTTTGACTTGAAGAGGAGGATTTTTGGATTCTTCCTGAAAAGAAGTAGAAAAATATCACTGATATAACTGAAATGTTTCTCCCTGCTACAGGTTTTGCTGCAACTTCTCATTTGGGTTAATTCAGTGCTGGTTTTACTCACACACAAAAAAAAGATGTGGATGCTGTAATGTGGTCTCATTCAAAGGAGAAGCTAGATGGTGTCCAACAGCAACAGCTGTTGTTCATCTGGAGAATATTTTAATGAATAGCTCAAATTGTTCAGTGACCTGAGATCAGACTGAGTGTTGAAGAACCAAGGACACAGAAAGGAGAAAATCTGGACTTTACAAGCCACTATGTTCTTGTATGAGTGAATACTGGAGGCCCAGGAACAATCAAGTCCTGGATGAGGTGAATCTTGGCAAGGCAAGAGTTCCAGAGAGCAGGGCTAAGAGAGCAGCCTTCCAGAGGAGGAACTGTGGGCAGGTAACTGGCTTCTCTTCTGCCCTTCCTTGTGCAAACAGATGGGGATGTTTAGAAGGGAGGTTTCTAACAGATGAAGGTGTTACTAAAATTTTTTTTACTAACTTACTAATTTCAACTAATTTTACTAATTTTTTTATACCTCATGTTTAGGATATTCTTACTCTCACCCACATTTAGAATTACTGGCCTGATGAAATTTTCTCCATTTATATAAATCCTGAGGCATTGCATTGTTTCAAAGAAAAATGATTTGCTCTGTGACTTGAATTCTGATCTCATTTAGGCTAATCAGGCATACTTGTTACAATTCTAAGAATACATTCAGAAATGTGGATCTTACAGGTAAAAATCTGTATGTAGTAATTAATTTTCTTTATCCCTTTTGGTATTATGGTCCACACTATGTTTCCAAAAACATTATCTGGGCCAAGGCAAGTTCCAAGTATATATGATATCCACTAAAAATCTAGTAAGTCTGGACTGAAAACAACCAGATTATTTTCTATTTTATTTAAAGTCCTTGTGGATTAAAAAGCATTTTGAGAGAAGGAGGCTAGTGCGCTGCATTCTACCAGGAAGATGGCTTTGAATCTTAAACTTTCGCTACATTTAAAATTTAGTAGTAGGAAAATAAACTCCTTCATTCAGCCTTCTAGAGTCTGTCATTTTACTCTGAGTTTTAGGAATAAATAATCTCTGATATAAACCTCAAATTTACTTAAATATAAAATGTAAAAGTTGGTTTTTTTGTTTACTTGTTACTATAAACCAAAAAGTTGCAAACTGACTTTAGAGATAAGCTAAGGAAAATCAAATTAAAGCTGTATTAGTACTTTGCTTCAGGAATAAACAATGTGTGATTTTGCCCAACAGCAACATTATTTAGAACACAAATGTAATTGAATTGCAAATGAATAACTGAACTTTATTTCTATAGAGTATAAAAGGTTCCACTTGCTAAACTGTATCCTTTGTGTGTTTATGCTATGCATATTTTAAGCAAAAGCTCTCAAGAACCATCATAACACCCCCAAAGTGAATCTGTTACTATTAAACTGTTATTGCACTTCATCCAGTTCTAGATGACTTAATTTTTTTTTTTTTAAGTCAGCAGAGCAGTAAAAAAGCTTTATGATGGCTATTTGCCAAACTTATTGATAGTGGTGCCTCAACGGAGATTCTACAGTGTCTTTTAGCTTTCATTATGTGGGTAAGAGAGCAGTAAAATTGCATCTGGAAACTATTTCACTTCAAATTTAAACTAAGGGACATAGGAAATAGAGTAGACACCACAGTAAAGAAGAAACCCCAAAGTACTAAAGAGGAAAACCAGAAATCACTGCCAAAATGTATCTTTTGCCTTTCAAATCAGCTTTTATTTAAAAAGGTAAAGATGTTGGAATACGTGTTAAATTTTTGTCAAAATCAGTGGCTTGATTCCCTCTGAACTTTACATCTCCAAAAGTCATTATAAAAATGCATAGAAAGGGGCAAAGACTTCCTCTTCACAGGAGAATGGACTTTTCCAGTCGAATCTAAAGCCTAGATGGATCCTCATTGGTTGTCAAAATTCACATGAAGATCACAGTGAAAAGCTAGTCATATGTACAACGTCTTCTCCTGGTAATATTATGTGGAGTGGAAAACCAGGACAGAAGAGTGAAAGATATGATTGATGAAGTTAAGTCCAGATGGGTGAAGTTTCTGTTACTGTGCTTCCATGTAGGAATAACTGAGTATCACTGCCTTTGAAAATGGTCTGGAGAGGAAGACAACATCTCTTTGCATCTGATTCTTTATTTTTTCCACTGAAGAAAATGCTGTTAGGAAATATCAAGCAGCTTCCAAAACTACACAGATGTCTGGGGCAACATCTGTTGACATGAATTTGCACTTGTGCACTTGGCCAGTTCATGGGGAAATCTGCAATAAACATGCAGTTTTGCAGGTGTATGTTTTGTGTGGTTCATCCATTGTATGAAACTTTACCGCTGCTTCATAACTAAGGGTTATTAAAACCATACACCCAGTGTTTTAGCTATGTACATGGAATTAGATGTACAGCTGAAAGGATGTCAAATGCCAAATATGCAATGGAAAAGATTATGAAGTGATAGGATGCCTTCGGACAATTTTTTAAAGGAACTTAATCATGTGTTTAAATTCTGTTAGTGTTAAGCACACTTTCTGTTTTGCTGAATGGAAGTTGAAAATATGGATCTTTGTTTCTATGGCTCATATCAGTCTATAAGGTGAACTGTAAATTCTAGCTAAGTGTTGGAACAAACTACGATGAGGCCGTGAAAGTAAAAGGTCTTCCTGACTCAGTGAAATATCACTGATGACTTGAGAGCTCTGTTTCTTATTCACATCTGCTATAATTATATCCTGTGCTTCACAAATATTTAAAGGATAGAATGACAAAATCAAATACCTTGTTTGTTTGTTTGTTTGTTTGTTTGTTTGTTTTTTAGAAAAAATGGTAACATGAAATTCCCAAATAATTTTTTGAAACCTAAGTAGATTAGTTGAATTCTCAAAGAGCAGGATACAAAGCCTGAAACTAGATTTAAACACAGAATGAATCAAAATAAATGAAACACTGCAGCAGTCATGGAAAGCTGGTAAGTGATTTGTCACCATCCTTTTTCCAAAAGCAAGTATTTATGAAAAGACTTCTTGGTAACAGCAAGACAATACTGAAAAGTAGGAGTAGCTTTTTGAACCCTCAATTGAACCATGTCTCAACGAGAGATAATATGTCATATTAAGAATGCAATCTCAAAATCTATCCAGGGGTGATTCTTCTTTTTCCTTTTTGTTTTCCTGCAGTATTTTTTGTTATGAAGCAAAGAGAAAGAAGACGATAGGTTCCTTTCCAAAACACACATGAAAAAAATGAAGGGAGAAAGGAATGAAGATGGAGCCTACACAGGCATTGCCAATGATTTGAATGGGTAGGGAAACAATCTGCACCACAAAAATGACCAACAAAATGAGAAGAAAGTAAGAACATTTTGGCCTTAGGTCAGAATGAACTGTGACAGTATCATTTTAGAGAAACCCTTTGTATGTTTCTCTCTGCCTGATCTCTTCTGTCTTGATTCTTTGTTCTGAATACTCTGTTGTTCTGCTGATGATACCGTGCACTTCTTCAACTCAAACAGCTGAAAACAGACTTGCAGCAAATATAGGACTCAAAAGACATGGGACTGTCTCTAATGGACTATACCAAAGGTCTTTTGTGGCATAAGAGAGTCCCTAAAGATGAGTCTAAGGTTTTCCTCAGTGCTCTCAAAAGAATACTGGGTCTAGTCAGCTATACTAGGGCTATACAGCTGTAACAGAGCTTCCAGCGACGTTCTGCTGAGAGTGTATTACACTCATAGCAGAATTTTTTTATATATTCAGTTTATTTTACAGAAGTAGAGACTGAGGCATGCACAGAGATGTTTGAGAGATTGAAGAAGTCTCTTGTAAGCTTACAGTAAGAGAATTGCAGCTCCTACCTTCATTTAATTCAAAGGGCCTGAATCCTGAGCTAAAATGCTTAATAGGACACTTACTACAAGGTTAGTATTTATGCTTGTCACTTAGGATCCAACTTCATAAAAGGTGGTGAATGAATCATACACATTTTCTTGTTTCTTGTTTTAAACTTATTTTTGTGTCTTCTCATAAATGCAGATGGTTATCTCAGTCTTATAAGCCTTGATTTCCTGTTTGATGCTCATCCCTCAATGCACTATATGACCAATTTACTTGTTTAATCACAGTCCAGTTTCCAGAGCTTAATGGCTTTTCAATATTTTTGTCCTCAAAACCAATAGTAATGTACACATATATAAAGATATTATTTAGGTGTTTATCAAAAATACAATTCATTCATTTTAAAAGGTATGCTAGAATAGTGCATTTTATGCCTATCTTTCACTATAAATGTCCAGAAATGTATAGCTATTAGTTATATTACTACATTGTTTAGCAAATACTGGATTCCAATGTATGTAATCCCCATACAAATACACAAGGTAAGACATAGAGAGTGTGTTTACATACTAAATCACAATAGCGGAGATAAAGGAAGGAGCTGCAACTGGATCCAATAGATGTGTCTGCTGTAAAATTAAAGAAGGTTACAGCTCAAATTAAAATATTAATTAACTGTTAATTCTCTTTTTTAACTGTTAACTCCCTGCTTCTGTTTTAGGCCGTTTTGTCTACACTGCTTGAATGTAAAGACTTTGAGGAACGGTGAGACGAAGGGAACCAAAAGTGGTGCACTCTCCTAATGCACTCACGGTTCCTTTGTCCTTCAACAAATATTCAGCTTTATCTCAGCAAGCTTTGCACCTTGAAGCACCCGTCCCTGCACATCATCATGCCATCATCTTCAAGGGAAGCAGTGCATTCCCTTGTTTTACTGCTAAAAATCACTGTGTTGGGCTGCAGCAGGTACTGTGAACTGAAAAAACACTCAAAATAAAGGAATAATTTCTTTGGGTTGCTAGAGTTTGGGACCCATTTCTGACACTGAGTCCAGACAGCTCAGAAGAGGCTACTTCTATAGTTTTAAATTTTGTTACAGTCAAAATCAGAAAACCTGAACCTGAACTGTGTGTTGGGAGCAGTCCTTGGTCCATGCTACATCCCAAACTCTTGCCAATCATTTAGGGAGTGGTATGGGAGTCCCATGTCAGGGACTGTTCTAGCAACTGAACAGTACGGACAATTTAATTCTGGGGCTAAGGTTTAGTTATTTGACATTGCTTAATTTACCATTAAAGGAATAGACAAGAAATGTCCTGGACCCAGCTTGGTACTCGGCAACATGGATGCAGCCAGGCCACATCATGAAGGCTCAGGCTGCTGATTCTATTTAATGGTATAGTGGTAGCGTTCCAGCCCCACTAGTAGGTGCTTATTGGTACCTTTCAATTCACTTCAAATTAGAAGGCATATGCTCACCTACCTTACTGACTCCACATCCTAGGTCTGAATTTCCCATGTTCATGTTCTTCTACCATCACAAGAAGTCCTGAATCACCCATGATTGACCTGACCTTATGCTTCAGAGTTGAAGAACTCACCCCCATATGAGCAAATGTATTTCAATCCATCATGATGTTACTTCACTGCACCCTTTTCTTGTTGATCCATGCATGTTAACTATCATGCGTCAGAAGTTTGCCTGGGGAGCAAGGGAACTCACCTCAGTATCTTCCTGGTGGATCTACATCTATGTGTTAGGTAACTGTAGATTTTAGAGCAGCTTTTCTATATTTATAAGTTGGTTGTATTTAATAGGGTGTAATTAGCATCACAGTCCAGTGTTTGTAACAACTCGTCTTCATGAAACTGCATGCTCATTAATGCAATTGCTATACTGGGAGAGATTCTACACAGCCTATTTCAAACTGATGGGTTTCTTTTGATCTCATTTTTTATTAACCACCATTACTTTCTCTCCTAATCAGTTCTTCTCAATCTTTAAATTCCCTGATGCCCTAAATGTTATAGTTATTAGTTAGTTATACTAAGTCCTTTAGTGCTGGTCTGAAGAGGTAAACTCCACCAGAAAAATTGTTTTTGTGTGACATGGGTATTATGTTAACCAGCTAAAACAATTTAGCAAATATTAGTGCTATTCTGATGTTCAGTTATTCATGTTTTTAAATTTATAGGTCTATCCTAGGTGGTCTGAGAGGAATTTGCTATCAGTCTTTCTGTGTGTGCTGTGGAGTGAGCTACAGATTTGGTTTATAAGACTGTAGTATTACCAGGCTATTTAGGATGAAGCATGAAGTTACAAAAGAACCAGTTAGAAATTGATTGACCTTAAATACATAATAGCTTTTATCACCAAGGATTAAATTTTCAAGCACAGTTTTCTGAGTTCTCTCTTAGACATGTCAGGTTTGGAAAGAACTTCTTTACAAACTGATCAGAGGTCTCACTTCTCAAATCTTTTCAATCTCTTGATGGCATGCTTGCAAGCAGCTTGGTGAAATTTAAATTGTTAGGAAGCTGCAATGACTGCCTGTGTCTCCAATCTTTATCCACTTGTTGTTGCTTGTGTGGCAGACAGATTTTAAGTAGACTACAAATACGTAATTCTAACAGATTTTTCAATTTGATATTCAAACCATTCAACTTTCCACTCAAGAATAACATTACCTATGGTAATAAAAAAAGATTTTTTTTTAAAAGGGCTTTAAAATCAAAAATCACATTTTCTCATCTGAAAATGCAGAAATAAACCATTTTGATTTTTTCAGGTGTTTTCTTACATCTGAAATCACTCACTAAATAAGATCAATGGTTACTGGTCCTTGGAAAATCAATTTTTATCCAAATAAACTAGCCCTGTGCTTTTCTTTCAATGGTGATATTACCCAGCTGCAATTGTGAGCATCTGACAGAAAACCTGCTCTTTGTTGTATCAGCCACACTGTTATCCTACACTATGACTTTGTCTCTGAGACATTATGGTGACACAATTTCTAACACAATGTTTGAATTCATGTCTCATTTGAGGGCAAAGCTGGGCATCAGGATAAAGGAGCCTGAATATACCAGGGTGCAATGCCTATCAGCAGGAATATATCTTTTGCTGGAAAACAAGGTAACCAATCTGTCATGCCCAGCACTAGGGGCTGGCAAGGCTTTCTTCTGCTCGTCAATTTTTGTAAATGTGAATTATGTTCCATTGTTTCTGATTTGGGATTGAAGTACTGAAGTGTTAACTGGGAGAGTGGCACACAGCAAATAATAATAAGTTGATGAGCTTTTGGGTATAAACTTTATGAAATATGAATATTCATGTTAGTGTTTATGAAACACTCAGGAGCTGAGAGCATTTCCTCTGCTGTCTAGAATATGTGTAAACACTTCATATGCTTCTGAATGTATTTTCTTATTGCGTTTACTCTCTCCTTGAGATCAGCTCCATGTTCTGTATGCTGAATATAAACCCTCAAATATATTTTGATAGTGAAAATATTTGTTTCAGTTAATGAAAATCTCTCATATGGGCTGCTATTTCCTGTTAAAAGTGGGATGCCTTTTATGACTTAAAGGTGGTATTAGATTTTTAATTATATGTTGCGGTGTAATACTGCTTAAATAGAACTTGAGAATTAATTCGTGTGTAGAGAATAAGTTAAATTTAATGCATGGGTTCCATTTAATTAGACATTTTCTGCTTTAAGAGTTGAGTTCCCTACCCCAATTTGGTTTCCATAATCAAGTCATGTTTAGACTGTTGACATACTGTTACTTTATCAAACATTTAGTGCAACATTTGCTTTCCAAAATTCTCATTACTTCAAGCTTAATTGAGAGTATCTGCATATGACGTATGACATATGACAATGAAATTCCTAATTAACAGGATTTCCACACCCCCCATTTTTAGTAGCCTAATGAGTAAAGTCATTGAATAAGATTCAACAGTTGAAACAACACTGGGGTTTGTTTTGTATTACAAACAGCAACAAAATACTGGAAGTGAGGCAGGTGTGGTGAAAAATATGTATTACCATTTGTCCTGCAAAAGCCTCATTTCTTTCTTTGTTATTCCAGTACATTATGTGAAAGATCATTTTATAAAAGCTTTTGTCAAATGTATCAGCTAAAAATTACTTAAAGTTTTGAATTCATCATCAATGAAGATAAAGTTTTTTAACCATCATGTTTGTGAAATCTCTCACAAGATTATTTTACAGTTTTATGTAAAATAGTTCTGGGTAATATAGTATTTTGGGGCAGGAGTAAGGACCTCTGCTTCTCTATCTTACTAGTAGAGATAAGATCTGCCGTGTGCAGATTAACTGTACCAGCAGTTTTCTCTTCTTGGATACTTGGGTCATAACTGGAGATCTGGGTTTTTACAAATGCCGCATCAAGAATGAAAAAAAGAAAGAACTTCTCATAAATACAAAGGGGGAAAGGGAAAAGGCAGGAATGAGATACAGGAAGTGTTCCCCCGTTTAATTATCATGAAAGAACATGGAAATAAGATTTGACTTGAAACAGGCAGACTAGTTTTCAGCACAACTGCCCTAAACTGCAGTCATATGTGTAAAAGGGATGGGGGGAGGAATGGTACTTATCCCTGCAAAATGTTCTAAGATTATCAGAGGACAAAGGAACACAGAAATTTAAGCTTTTTCAGCATTAGAAACCATCTGCATCTTGGATTATGGTCTTAATTCTCTTAGTTCCTTGAGCAGGCACTTGGCTATGTCAGAAATCTCTTTCAATGTCTTGTGCAGTGCTGGGGTTATGGGCTAACACTGCTCATGGACCCAGATTTTGCATAAAACAGATTAAAGGTTTTAAATTAATTTTATTTATTTATTTATTTATTCTACCAGAAAAGGCATAAACAGCCTGTGGAACTGCTGCCACAGGATGTTGTTACAGAAGATACAATTGTATTTCAAAATGGTACAGGAAAATATATTATAAAGGCTGAGATTGTCTGGGACTATTGAGTGTTAAGTGTTAAATGCAACTTTTATGTCAATGCTCCTTAACAGCTTGTAGATAGTGACCACCTCTTAGGCCTCAGCTGCAGAGCACATAGTGTTTTGTCAGTGTTCTACAAGTATTATTTCTGGAAAAGAACATGGATAACTAATTGCATTCAAAGCTCTCTCACCAAGAGTGACCCCTCTGAGGGCAGAAGGGCTGGCAGGGTACTTGGTTTTTCTGGGATGTAACATCAGCAGAAGTATTCTTTGAGGTGGTGCTGCCTTTGAGCGTTTAACACTGTCACATCTCCCCTGAGAAATTGTCCCGGTTTGAGTGACAACAGAACTAATTCTGTTCAATGATTTTACTTTTCATCTCAGTTCTTCTAACTGCACTTTCTGAAGTTAGCAGAGTCTGATTCTAGCAGTGATAACACCCCATGTTTAGAGTTACTACCAAGGATTGGTGTGCAAACCAAGGCCACTGCCGGATCTTGTGTGCCATGTTGGGAATGCAAAAAGTAAAAGGCTGCAGCTGTGGGGAGAAGCAGATGGGACAGGTGACCCCAAATTGACCAATGAGGTATTTCATTCCATATACATCATATTCAGCATTAAACTGAGGGATCACAAGGGTCTCTTCCCTCTTGGCCCATTTTGCCAGCTTTGCTTGGCTTGGCTCTGGTCCTCTTCTGGTTTCTTCTGAGGAGCATCTGAGGAGGACTCTGTCTGTTCTGCCTTCAATCCTGATTTGTGTGTTCCTGACCCCGGTACCAGAATCTAGCTCCTGAACACAGCTCCCATCTGCTGCTGGGCCCAGTCTGGGACTCCCCTGGTGCCTGCTTCACAGCATCAGTGGTGATGGTGATGTAATTACATTCAGGGGGTATGGGTTCAATATTGTTTTTTTTAATATATGTGTATATATTCCATCTTTTATTATTATCGTTTTAATTTTCATTAAAGCTGTTCTAGTTTCTTTTTCTAATCGCTAAGTCTCTCTTCTTTATTCCCTTTCTCTTACCCTTCGGGAAGGGAAGGGGGTTAACAGAGAGTATCTGTTATAGGACTAAGTGACTGCCCTGACCCTAAACCATGACAGAAATGTATACAGATATGAATGGTAGGGAATAAAACTAATTCTCTTAAGCCTGAAAATAGATAAATTGCACTGTTATGTACGTGGGAAGGTTATATAACATTTCATTACAAAGTCCATATTAAGCCATGCTTTTCTCTCTATCTGAAAGTATCCCACACAAACCAAGTAGCTGGTGAAACACCCACATCATTCCTAATGGTTTTGCTCATCATATTTATCTAATGGAGGTTAAATGAATACTATCAGCAGCAAAGGGGTGCTCACGGCTCCCAGCGAGGCCATGGTGTGCCAGCTCCAAAGAAAAAGACTGCAGCCTTCCTTGTTGCTGGACGTACTGAAAACCACATGGCTGGTGGGATGTGAAGCTCAAGACAGTCTACACTAATATCAGGTCAATTCTCTGCATATAAAATTCCTTTTGATATCATGGCTTTTACTCTTGCTGCTTTCTGTGCATTTTCAGAAGACAAGACTGATGATGCAGCATATAATGTAAATCAGTGGGCTGCCAGTAGAGAGCTTCATTTATTTAAATGTGATAAAATGCTGTATTTCTCCTTCAGTAGCTATTCAAAGAGAATTTGATTTCTCTTGCACTGGCAGAAGTCTTAGGGTCAGTGAACACTTGCAACACTTTGATCAACTTTGAAATTTGAAAATCTCTGGTTCTTGCAGCAGATAGAAAGAGTTGAAGGGTTGAAGAAGTACTGGGTAGGGGAAGGAGAACGGAAATTAAGTGAAGAACAGTAGTCCCAGTGAGACATTCTGAGCAGCAATTAGCACAGATAGGAGACTGGCTGATGCATATCTTCTAAATTTTGGCATGAAATGACTATGTGACTTTAGTACTTTTACCTAGTGTAAGAAACAGCTTGCAGAGACGTCACTCTACAAGCTGAACCTTGACTCTGAGTCATGTTGCCTAATTACAAAGTCTTAACATCCTTCATCCTGTTCTTTGGACCTTAAACTTGTCAGTAGGATACCCAGCTAATTCCTCAATACAAAATTAGTTTGTAGGCTAATAGCTGAGATAATGTCTCTTAAGAGTTAAACATTTTAAAGGTATCAATGTCAATTGTTGACTTGCAATTTATATTAGTTTCATTGATGGCATCTAAATGCTTTTATTTTACATTCCAGATAAATTTATCATGACTGTATCTTATGCTTCAATTCACACAGGCATGCTGAGAAGAAATGGGTGTATTAATTCCTATCCTAGTGTTACCTAGTGTAAAATGTTGTATTTTGCTTTACTGAGACCAAAAGAGTTGGCTAATGCCATGGAGAACACTTCTTTAGTTTGAAAGCAGATGCATAACTCTCCTTAGTGACATCTTGTAGAAAAAAGTAATTGCATACTGTTCCTTCATTTAGGGTTACCAGTAAAATTGGCATCACAGAATGTGCCACCCCAAGGTTACCTGAGCCCCACTAGACTGATCATAGAATGGTTTGAGTTGGAAGGAACCTTTAAAGGTCATCTAGTCCTACCCTTTTGCAATAACTAGGGACATCTTAACTAGAACACCAGTGCCGTTTGATGACACCTTTTTTTCCTTTTCTGCCCTTTCTACATAAACAACCCTCTGCAGTAAACCTTTGGGGTTTCAGTTCTGTCTCCAAAGAACTGTCTTCCTTCTGCTTCCTTTATTGCCTGCTTGTCCCTAAAACAAATTGCAGAAATCATTCAAAAGGAAATAACACGTATTTGATAACTTTTTGACATAACAAAGAAATGATAATTTTCCACAAGGCTGTTGTTAGTATCATTCGATGCAGAAATGTTGGAACTGAGCCAGAGTTAATAGCAGCACAATGACGGACAGTGTAACTTGATAAATGACAGTTTTCTCCCTACCTATCTGTTCTCTGAGGACCACTCTTTGCAATAAGCATATACCTTCTAACTCCCTCCCATCATGGGTATAGCAATAAAGTTTGTGACTCCAAATGTACTACAGCTTCTCCCCCTGTCCCTCCCTTCACCTATTTTCCACCATCTTTCTGCATAGCTAAATTATTTAAGCTCCTTTGCATGGTTCCTGCCAAAGGTAGCTGTTTGCTAAATTGAAAAGCTGGAGGAAAAGTTTTGAGATTAAAATAATTCCTGTGTTCATGTGGCAGTGACTCAGGGGTGTTGCAGAGCTACCTTGTCTGACCTCTTCCATAATGGATTCATTAATCTTACTGAAGGTGCCAGAAGATCAGTTAACTGCTTTTCCTATTTGGCTGCCCCCAGATGGCATTTCTGAGGAAACAGTGAAGATTCAATGGAAAATATGACTTGAATTTCGACATCCCATTGCTGCTCCAGAGTATTTAACCTAAGAAAAAGATGGTGATTACCTCAGTCCATTTTGAAATCATGTATGAAAAGCATCTGGAAGAACATACAGACCATTTCTTAATTAATTGTGAGGTGACTTTCAGCCACTGGAGAAATCGCTGTATATGCTGCATTGTACAGAGATTTCAGTGCTTTTATAAATAACCCATTTAGTTCTCCTGTACTCATAGGTGAGAAGAAAACACACAAAAAAATTACTAAAGTCCTTGAAGGTTTAAGAATATAGATTATTTCTGTGACAACCTGATACAATTGTCTAAAGCCAATCTGTCAGTGAACAACCATAGCCTAGCCTTCAGGTCAGTATGATTCCTGCTGTTACCCATGATACACATCTGGCTCAAAGTATTACTTTATATGCCTGAACAGTCTGCTTAACAAGCAATGCTGTTATGTGTTTCTCTTAGAAGCTTCTTTGGCACCTGCTCTCTAGTATATCAGAAATGTGCATTCATGGTCAAGCTAAAGAAATAGCCTGTGTCCAGCCTAAGAGAAACTCGTGTACAGATGGGACCCTAAATCTGTATACTGGACTATCTGGAATTTGGCTTCTTTTAATCTCATGGATTTGGTTACTGTGTTGTCTGAACCCACAGTTTAGAATCAGGTAAGAGTGTGAAGATTATGCCAGTTTGATTGCCAGATTAATTAAGTTTGGTTCTTCATAGTGATAGAGGGATTGTACCTGACAGAAACAGACCTGGACAAGCATGGGGCTCTGCAAGGAATGAGAAGCTCTGCAGAACATTCTTCATGGAAAGCATCAATAAATATCTGTTTAGAGACAGCTTATGAAGCAACCTATACTATCATACTAAGGACTTTGTAGACACTGTGCTAACATCTATACTGCTACTTAAAATAGGATAAGAACTAGGGAATAAGTAGTAAGTGATGTGGGTGATTACATAATGAATTTGCCCCATTACACTAATTTATTTAGCAATATGGGTGTGACTTTGAGAGACTGCCCATGCCCAACGGGCAACAGACTGAACAGGTCAGACAGAGCATTGTGGGGTTCAGGGAGCAGAGTGAACAAGCTGAATGAAAAGGATGGCTGGAAATAGTCTCACAGTGCCACAGGCTTGATTCTTTCTGTCTTTCCTTCTAGATGTGTTTAATGAGTAGCACAAACAAACAGAGATAATAGAAATGGAGTCCCAGGAGAGGATACAAATGGAGGATGAAATAATGCTGGGAAAGAAGCACCAATGGCATGTGTGGACTAACCATCTCACTGATCTTCAGAGGCAAGGGTGGAGGTGTAAAGGTGAGGATACTGCTCATTACAGAGGGGGTGTTTGTTTTTGTATTGTTTTGTTTCAGTTTTTTGTGGGTTTTTAAATTTTGTTTGGGTTTTTTTTTTTTTTTATTTGTTTGTTTGTTTGCTTGCTTGTTCGTTTTTTGTCTTTGGCCCTTTGCGTTTTTTCCTGTTTTCTTCCAAAATGCAGAAAGAATAGAAGCTGTTCTGTTCTTCTGGATGGCTGCCTTTAAAAAGGGCAGTTTCCCAAGGGATTCTTGATCTAGGGATGTGACAAGTAGTTAAGCTGAGCTTTACAGGTCAGCTGGGCAGAAATAGACATGGGACTTTAAACTGCAGCTTCCATTTCCTGAGTAAGTCTTTAACCATCAAGACAGCCTTGTGTAGGGATTTAAGGTCTCTGACTTTCTTCTTCAAAGACTGTTCTTCTCTATGTTAACAAAGGTGGTGAGAAGACAACCCAAGAATGTTCACGACACTTTGTTTTGTCTTCTAAACACACAATTATGACATTTAATTACTGACAAGAGTATCAGAGCCAATGTGGGATGTCTTTGCCTTAAAATATTACTGTCCATTCCAGTCACCCCATAACAAAGTCTGTCTGCTTTATTTTACAATGTACATTGAGATAAATCATCTCTAAAAATGCACATTTTTCCTCATCATCTGTAACAGTGGCTCAAGTGACTGGTCCAGAAGGATGAAGACATCTACATGAATCTCAGATTAATTCTTTCTCTCAAACATTGGTTAGTCCTCTAAGCATTTATAAAGAAAAAACCCCAAAATTGCACTAAATACTAACTAAACCAAACATCTTTCACAATGTCCAGCTTTCCTGGTCCTTCATTAACCTGCTCAGCCCATGGCTATTGAATAAATTCCAGTACTTGCAGACTTCCTCTGCACCAAAAAAAAGCAGGCTGGAACCCTTAGATTATGTGTTAAAGAGTAAATGTTTCATCTGATTTCAGCTTTAAAGAAAACATACCTTATCATTGGATGTAACATGTTCTGTGAATCTATTGCTTCAGTAATATGAATCTATCAATCTTTTTTAATGAAGCATGTTTTCTAAAGACAAGTGATAACTTTCATTAGATGAAAAGCTATAACTGGAATAAATGGACTAGCTTCTGATAAATAACTTTGATTTTTTTTTTGCCATGCATTGACATAAAAAAACTCCAACCTTGTCTCTCTGTAAACATAGCTGCTTTTATATCCACTGTAGCTATCACCACTCTTACTTTGTAGGTTCCTTTTCAGAGTAGGTGGTTACTGATTACTTTTAAGTTAGCAAACTTTATTCAAGCTAGTCTTTCTGAGATAAAATCTCTAGGAGGATTTGAGTTTTCTGTGCTCATATGGGTGGAAAACTGGGGCTTTGTTTCCATTTGATTGACTACACAGCTTTTCAAATCAATATAATTTTTATTGATTATAGGAAGTTAAAGCCGCCATAAGATATTAGTCTATACCATTGTAGTCATACTGATAAAAGTCATCATATGTCTAGTTTTATACTGAAATGCATGACTCTTCTTAACTGTTACCCTGGAAATTCAAAAGTCACTTTTACTTCAGTTCCTGCATCCATATTACAATTTATGTTCTTTAACTGTTAGTGGTATAATTGCATTTGTACCACCTTTCTGCTTAATTTCACTGTATCGATAAAATTCTAGTCTGATCTGTACAAGATATAATGTGGAGACAGACAGATCAGTATAAATGAACATCATTAATTCTGATATCCAAAGCTAGTTTTCTTGAGATTGTCATTAAGAGTTGCTATTTTATTTTAACTTAATAAAATCTGTAATATATTCATGGTGTATGTGTTTTTTTTCTGTTTGATAATAGTAAAACCAAAGTCTAGTTAAACTACAGTACTGTCTTTGGAATAAAATAGTGTGTGTGTGTGTACATGCATGTGTGTGCATGTGTATGTTGCAAAAGCAGACAATTTCAAATATTTCAGGAAGTACAACATCTTGACAAGATCTGATGGATTTACTGTTTCTCTTTAAAGGAGGTTATTCAACTAAAGCACCATATTTTTCGATATGCTTTTAAGGTTCATCCTAATGGAAATAATAATACTGAATAGCTGGATAGCAATTCATGTATTCAAAGCACTGTACAAATATTAACTAATACAGTTACACAACATCTAAATAACTATAATACTGGCTGTCAAGGCAATGAAGAAGCAGACAAATACAGAGCACTGCACAAGGTTCTGGAATGGATTTTGAAGTGAGGGAGGGAATGAGGTCCCCCCAACAGAGAGAGGTTTGGCATGCCAGTATGCTCCAGGTTTGCATTGTTCTGTTTCAGCCACCTGCATTGCTATGATTAAAGTGTTAATTATCAGGTAGCAGATACTGGTCCTTTGCCAAATCTGCCTTGGAAATGTTCTTTATACTGTACATCAAAATATAATGATGCCAATTCCAGGTTTCCGGTGACTGGTTTCCTACTGAACATCTGGGCATAGTTCTGTGTACTGACATTTTCAAAAGTTTTTTTCTTTAATCTTCCTTATTTTTTTCTCCCATTGGGCTTCTTTAAAACAAGATGAGGAAAAGAATGAGAAAAAACCTATTTTGGTGTCATGGGTGACAACTTTTTGTCATTGTCATCTTGTTTTTGCTGGTCTATGGCAATAACAGTACAATATGGTGATTAATTTACTGCAGTGCTTGAAAGATATATAGTTGGAGACATTTAATTCTTTGCAGCCTTCTGTTAATTTCCTGGTTTGGAAATCAGTGTTGCTGAGGTCTGTTAAACAGTAGCGGAGTTTGCAACAAAGCCCTCTGTTCCTCAATGACACCATCTGTAAGCTCATTACTGCCAGTTACAAGCATACTTTTTCATTATCTGTATCTCAAACAGATGAGAAAATATCATCCATGACTGTACCCGACTCCTTGTGGCCTTCTCTGATATATTATACTTCAATAATGAAACAATCTGTAGGTGATAAAATCATGCAATATTAGTTTGGTTTTATTCTAAGCTGAGATGAATGGGTCCAGACCTTTGACCTTCAAGTGCGAGGAAAAGCTTCTCTTTTCAATGATGATGATAATACTTAACAAAACAACTTCCTCCATTTACGTGCTATCTTTCATTGTAAATGTTCAAAAGTGGTGCATGAATGTGATTGTGCACAGAATTTATGAATGGATCACTTCACACACAGTTGAAATAAAGCAGCAGCTGCTGGGAGATGTGCAAGCATTTAGGTGTGAATAGCATTCTGCAAAGCAATTTGGGGCATGAGGAAGTGGTATTACTTTATATGTCTTTAAAGATCATATGTATGGTAGTTCTGGTTTTATAATTTTTCTAAAAGTGGGTAGCCAAGAACAGACCAGCATTCCTAGTGCATTGTGACCTTACTTTATCTAATTAGTAAATATGATTAGTAAATACCTATTAGTAAAAATTGCTGGCAACTGGCTAGCTTCCTGCAATCTTCCTGCAATGTTTTTGCTTCCCATTACAGAACTAAAGCATTTATGCTTTTGAGTGCAGTGTGGAAGTATCTATATGTGCAGACTAATAGAAGAACAATAAGAAACACAGAAAATTGTGCTTAAATTTTGTTTCCAAATATTGAATTCCTACATCTTGAGAGCAATTTTGTCAGCTCTCAGTGATCTATGATGCTTTCTGAAGCTTTTCTGTGAAGCTGACCTTCAATTTCTTTTTACCCCTTGATAACTTCATTGGGTTTGCAAAAACTCAGCTCCTGTCTTGATGTATTGTAACGCTTCATTTGCATCTCCAAAGAATCTCACAGAATATGCCTCTTTTGAAATCTCTAATGAAGTCTTTCTTTTTTTCTTTCTTTTTTTTTTTTTTTTTTTTTTTTTTTTTCGGTAAAAGCCAGCAGATGTCGTAGTTTCTCCAAAAAGAGCAGGTTTCTACCCTGTACTTTGAAGCAATTTCTTAGGTATCTGTGTGCAGCATTTCACACAGCTGTAATTCTGTGTTAGGTAAGTTATTGTTGAACAACATGCTCCAACCATCGGATCTTACCTACTCTAACTCTTAGGTAGAATATACTAATGTGAAAATATCCCAGTTTTACTTGCTGGAACATAGGAAAGATGTTGCTGTAGTAACACCCCTGGACTGAATGATACTATCTGAGGGTATTTAATATATGGAGGAATTTTCTGAGTTCTATTGCCACTTTCCCTCCATTCAGTCACATCTTTGATGTCTGAGATCTTTTTGTTGCTGTTCTGTTGTTTGTCCAAAGTTGTTAAAAGGATTCAAGTTAATGAGATGCCTCACTAATGGAATTATGTAAAGACTTTTGTAATAAAAGCATAACTGATAGAATGAATGTGCCTGCTATTTAAATCAAGTGAAATTGGTCTTACCTAACTTTATCTAGTTAAAAATTGAAAAATTTGTCTGAAGAAGCTGCTGTACCTTCCTCTGCAGTTAAGGGAGAAAAGTAAACACATCCAAAGTCCATTTCATCTCTTCCTAAGATTAGTGATTGAAAATCATCCACTGAAAATACCTGTATCTCTGTTAAGTGTGGAAGGAACCTAAATGGCTCTTTCAATATTGATGATTAGTCTGAACATGGTTGCAGTTAGGTAATCATAATAGGCACAATGAATCAAGCCATTGTGCTTTTTTTTTTTTTTTCCTTAGAAACAACAAGAGAGTTCTATTCTTGATCTCCATCAGCAGTAGTTAAATAGTCAATTTTCATCCTACTCCAGCTATACAAGTGCTTATGGGTCTTGTTGGAACAGTACCTAAGCTCCTGCAAATCATCACTGACATTTTCCTCGCACTGTCTCTAGGTAGGGAAAGATGGTTAGGATTCATGTTTATCAGATACAGAATTGAAGTGTAGCAGCTACTTGTACAACTAGCTGCATCATAACTGATGCTGCAAGGATTAGTCCTGGGTCTAAAGCATGAGACCCTGCAGCCTGAGGTAAAAGTAATATCCTCCTCTGTAGGGGTTGGAGAGAGGAGGGAAATAAAATAGAAAGATGAGGAAAAATGTGAATGGGAGCTGAGAGTTACCTTCTGTGAACAGCAGGGTGTTTCTCACAGAGAAAGATGGTGGCACAGCTGGAATTACAGTGTGGACCTTCTGAGTTGTCATGGAGAAGAGTTCATCCAAAGTGAATTCTTATCCATGTGCACCCTAGATTTGCACTGAAGAAAACAAAAAGCCCAGAGGTGATATAATGTAGCTAAAAAAAAAAAAAAAAAAAAAAAAAAAAGGAGGGTTGATATTTAGCTTTTGTGACTAGTTTTGCCAGAATGGAAGAGTGAGATTTAGGCACGAAGACTGAGCTGGTTGTCTCAGCTTTTCCTATATTCAGTGGAGTGAGAGCAAGGGCTAAGAGGGAGTCTGTTTTGGTTAGAATAAATTGTCATATCCTTACATTACCTATAAAGACAACCTATATAGAGTAGCTTGACAGCTAATGTTAGGTAAGATGAATCCCATGCCAAAAAAATAGATGGCAAATCATTGAAAAAATGACAATATATAAAGGAATCTATATGTTGAAACAAGCATATGCATAAAGCATATTTTTATACTCAGGATCAAAAAGAACATGGCATTTTGAGCTTGTAGGGGGCTAATGCAGATAAATGATCAAAATAATAATGAAGATGCATGCTCTGTAATAGGCTGGAATAATGAAGATACATGCTCTACAACAGACTGGAATAATGGAAGAGGCTTCCAGACTGTATGATGACAGCATGTAAGGAGTCTAGAGCAGAGCTAAACTGGGATGTCTTGTTCGTTGAAGAGCACCATATGACATGCTGGGATTTCTTCCCATTCACACTTCAGGCAAACATAAAAAAGGGAGTTTGGAGTGTGGGGACAAATGGTGCTCACTCAAAAAAACCTCCTGGCACCTTTTCCAATCAATACTCAACATACAGATGTCTGGCTTGAAAAAAAAAAAATCATTTTGGAATAGAAATTAGGAGAACTTGTTGTGAAATGAGCTGGGGAAATATCTTTACCTCAGTCAGGAAGAGGCTCTGTGCACTGCGTGGACCTATCACAACATGTGCAGTATTAAATATAGCTCCTCCTGATACTCAAAATTACCTACTACTGATCTGTTTCTAGCTGAGAAATGATGACACTACTGGTGTAGCTGAGTCAAATGGTTACTGCTAGCACGTTTCTTTTTGACAGAATCAGCCCATATTAAGTTTACAACATTCTGCAGGAATTAGGGTATTTTATAAATTTTTTACTTAGATTTCTGAGCTTGATTGTTTTGGCTCTGTTGACAGTCCCTCTTGCTTCAATAGTGGAGCAAGGCAGGCATCTTAGATTTCTGAGTGTCTTTAAATTTTAGCCTCTGAGTGAATGTCACTGCCTTAATTCTGCAGATGTGTGAATCAGAGCTAGTTAAAGCTGAGCAGTTCAGCCAGTCAGCCTTGGACCTGATGGACTGTGTATGGGCATAGCACTGAGGTATTTTTTCCAGCTATGGGTTTGGTGCTTTTCTGCTGCACTGTATTGGTTGTCCAGTCAAAAAAGTACTTTCTTCATATGGAAGTTGGTGGCAAAAGTGGAATTGCTTTGCAGCCTGGTGGGGACAGGGAAGAGGATGGGATGGGATTAGAATGGGATGGTATTTGCTCCCATCCCATCAGGTTTAGTTACACCAGCTACTCCCAGGGTATTCAGCCTCCTGAGTTGGAAGATAGGGATTAAGAGCAGAATAAACTCCCTATAATCCAGGAGGAAGCAGTAAAAGACCTGCTGGACACCTGGCCACCTGGACAATCACAAGTCCGTGGGGCTGAATGGGATCCACCCTAAAGTATTGGAGCTGGCAGAGAAACTCACTAAGACTCTCTCCATTATTTATCAACAGTCTTGGTTAACAGGGGAGGTCCCAGGTGACTAGAGGCTTGACAATGTGATGCCCATCAATAGAAAGGGTTGGAAGGAGGATCCAAGGAACTACAGGCCTGTCAGCCTCACCTTGCTACCCAGAAAAAAATTATGGAGATGTTCATCTTGTGTGAGGTCACATGGCAAGTGTAGGATAGGTAGGGGAATAGGCGCAGGCAGCATGGGTTCAGGAAAGGCAGGTCCTGCTTGGCCAACCAGATCTCATTCCATGACCAGGTGACCCACCTAGGGAATGAGGGAAAGGCTGTGGATGTTGTCTACATGGACTTTAGTAAAGCTTTTGACACCATCTCCCACTGCATTCTCCTAGAGAAGCTGGCACCTCACGGCATAGATAGTGGTACCCTTCACTGGGTTAGAAACTGTCTGTCTGGCTCGGTCCAGAGAGTTGTGGTAAACAGAGTTAAATCCAGTTAGTGGCTGGTCACCAGTGGTGTCACCCAGGTCTCAGTTTTGGAGACGGTCTTGTTCAATTTCTTTCTCAATGATCTAGATGAGGGGGTTGAGAGCTTCCTCAGCAAGTCTGAAGACATCACCAAATTGGGTGGGAGTGTTGATCTGCTTAAGGGTAGGAAGGCTCTGCAGAGGGATTTGGACAGGTTGGATCGATGGGCCAAGGTCAGTGGTATGAAGATTAACAAGGCTAAGTGCTGGGTCCTGCATTTTGGTCACAGCAACCCCAGGCAGTGATACAGGCTTGGGGCAGAGTAAATGGAAAGCTGTCTGGAGAAAAAGGACCTGGAGGTGCTGATTGGCACCCAGCTGAACATGCTGAACAGCCAGCAGTGTGCCCAGGTGGCCAAGAAGGCCACCAGAATCCTGGCTTGTATCAGAAATAGTGTGGCCAGCAGGAGAAGGGAAGTGATCGTACCCCTGTACTCAGCAGTGGTGAGGCCGCACCTTGAGTACTGTGTTCAGTTCTGGGCCCCTCACCACAAGAAAGACATTGAGCTGCTGGAGTGACTTCAGAGAAGGGCAACCAAGCTGATGAGGAGTCTGGAGAACAAGTGCTATGAAGAGAGACTGACAGAATTGGGATTGTTTAGTTTGGAGAAGAGAAGGCAGAGGTGAGACCTTATCGCTCTCTACAACTGCCTGAAAGGAGGGTGCAGTGACGTGGGTGTGGCCTCTTCTCTCAAGTAAATAACAACAGAACAAGAGGAAATGGCCTGAAGTTGCACTAGGGGACGTTTAAATGAGATATTAGGAAGAATTTCTTTACTGAAAGAGTAGTCAGAGACTGGAACAGGCTGCTCAGGGTGGTGGTAGAGTCACCATCCCAGGTGGTATTGAAGAAACATGGAGGTGAGGCACTTCAGGACATGCTCAAGGATGATGGTGAGGTGGGATTTTTTGTTTGTTTTTGTCCTGGTTTGAGTGATAACAGAACTAATTCTGTTCAGTGATTTTACTTCTCATCTCAGTTCTTCTGACTAACTGCACTGTCTGAAATTAGCAGCATGTTTTCCCAGGCAGTGTCTTCTTCCAGCAGTGATAATACCCCATGTTTAGAGTTAGTACCAAGGACTGGTGTGCAGACCAAGGCCACTGATAGAGCTTGTGTAACACATTGGCACTGATGTATGCATCAGTGGTGACAATGATGTGATTACCATTATGGGGTGTTGGATTTAGTACAATTTTTGTGTATATTTGTATATATTCTATTTTTATTATTATTATTTTCATTAAAGCTGTTCTGGTCTCCTTTTCTAATTGATAACTCTCTCTCTTATTCCCTTTCTCTTCCCCTTTGGGGAGGGAGGGGGTTAGCAGAGAGCATCTGTTATAGGTCTAAGGGTCTGCCCTGACCCTCAACTGTGACAGGTTTGGAGTTTTTTTGTTGATGGTTGAACACAGTGATCTTAGGGGTCTTTTCCAACTGTGACAATTCTGTGTTCTCCATCTCAGCAGCTGTAGCTGTACATGATGGGGAGGCAATGCTGTGGGTACAAGTAGTGGTGTGTGACAGGGAATGAGAATTGTCATTGCAAGGGGAAAAGGGTGTGAGAGGAGAGAGAAGACATGAAGCAGTACACTACCATGAATGCAGCAGACTTGCACCTCCATAGCTGCCACCTCACATCCTGCACAGCAGAAGCATGGGGCATGGGGAAGAAGAGGGAAACACAGCACCTGGCTTACTGCCCCAGTTAGCTGCAGCTTTGCTTGCCTGAAGTTGGCCCTGGAGTTAAGGGTAAGTGTCCTGGTCTTGTTGACTGCCACTAAGGTCATATGTTGCAATTTGGGTTAAAAGTGAGTTCTCAGTTTTGCTGCCTAAAAGAATTTTATCTGTGAGAATCTCACCCAGGAGATTTAGGGTCTGAAGTCAGTAACAAAGAGATGCAGAAGAGCAGGGGAAGCCCCATGTGACTCCTATAATACAGCAAATTATCCTAGTTCAAAGTCAGAGGCATGATGTCTAAATTTTTTTTTATTTCTCTGCCCCACAGAGAACTGTGCAGCAGAAAGTGGATCAGTACTAAAGCTAAGGAAAATGAATGATGATATGACAAAAGCCATGTTTCCAGCATGCTTGTTCTTTAAGAGTGCAGTCTTTGGGTTGTTGAGCACTTCCTTTCCTCTCAGTTGAGTGTGATGTTTCTCATCCCTCCCTTTCTATTCCTTGGGGAAATTTTGGGTTAGAGCCACATTCCTGCTACTTCTGCAGCCTTCCCCAGAGTGCTTGACTTTCTTCTCTCCTTCCATTGCAACAGGTGGTTATGATTAACAAGGATGGTTAGCAGGAAGTATTGGGACAAGATGTGAAAAATCCTACTGCCAACAGAAGGTATGGAAAGCCTGACCACATTACGACAAACTGGTCTTTTAAATGTCACTGATGGAATCAAATGTATATGGATGATATTTTCCTAGACTGCTCAAAAAGAAGGCTTGTGTGCTATGGTTTGATATTAGCAGGTCTGCTTTGCACATCACCTCCTACATTCCTTCTGAAATAACATTGCTAGAAATCTTATTTGGAGAGTGAGGTCTATTTTGTACAGATTGTTATTTAAAATACTGTGGTCTGCAAAGAATTCTCATTTCTATACTCATCGGCCAATGTTTATCATTTCATTCCTTAATTTTATTTTAATGCCAGGATTTTCAAAGTAAGTTGCCTGCAGTTGGAGGCTTAGTCACATCAACCGACTGACTCGTAAAGTACTACCTAGCTGGTTGGAGGCACAGACGGCAGATCTACCTTTGTAGCACCTGTCACTGAGTAGAAGAAAAGATACAACTTAATGTTACAGTCAGAGAGGTGAAAAGCTAAGTGAAAAATCAGGCTGATTTATGAAGATAAATCATCAGAGAAAGGTTGGTAGCAGATGGGAGTGGTCCTTACAGGTTTCTGAACATGTGTGATGCATTTCAGAGTTGTTGTTAAACTCTTCTCAGTAAGCAAATGTGACTGTACTTCAGAGCCACAGGGAGAAGGAAATTCCTAGAAGTAACTTGGAGGGTCATTGAGGAGTCTGTTGAAGGGCTTAAATGCACTTGTTCTGTTGGGCCATTTGAGGGGTTTTGCTCTATTTTTAAAATAACACCAATGCCTCTTTACACTTCTCATCACTTTATAACAGCCTTGTACCCTGGATCCTTTAAGCTAGAATGCTATTTTCATGATTACAGCTTTTTGTTGCCTTTCTTTTTTAATTACTGACTATTTCTGCCTATCTCCACAGACCTGATAAAAAGCTGGATTTTTACTTTTTTTCTAGATAATCTTTTTAAATCTTTCATAAAATCAGTAGTTTGTAAGAAAGCAGCTTTTGTGACAAAGCTTTTACTGAGAGATCACTCCAACCTTAGATATGTTTTACTTTCAAATCATAGAGAGAGCAAGCACTTCACTGCAGATTATCAACCAGCCAAGCAAAGAGCTATAATGTGTGGGACCTGAGTTCAAGATAGCTCTCTGAATCAAGAAAAGGCATGAACTTTTTCCCTATAAATCAAATCATCTAATAGTCCAGAGATCTACTGGCTATTCTATTACACACCATTGTAATATCAAATAAACGTACATTTCTGTTATACTTCTGATGCTCCAAGATTATAAACAAGAGAAAGATTGTAGGGTGAAAAAAATACCTTGTAGTAGAGCAGATGACAAGTTTCAAGTCACATAGAACTTTCTTCAGTTCTTTGTACTCCTGAAATGTGCTTCTTTTTCTCCAGTTGTAGCATTGGATTTAATAAAAGTTATCATGTGTCTTGACAAAACTTCCCTTCTAGAAAAGTTTCTCTTTCCAATTTGCTACAGAAAAAAACCCAACACAACAAAACAACAAAGCAAAACCAGTATCTCAGACAAACATTGCTTTTCAAGCAGCCTGTTTTGCCTTTTGAAATTCATAAAGACCTTCGTCGAGCTCTTCCGGTTCTCAGCAGGAGGCAAGTTCAGAAACATTCCAGTTCTCAGTGTGCCTTTGGACTGGTGGTGTTTCAGGTAGGTTTTGAAAAGAGATGAAAGGAGTTCAGTCTTCTTTAAGGCTATGAAAGCATACCATAAATCCAACACACACAAGAGAGTAAGTACACAGAGTACTCAAAGCAGAAATTTTGTTCTCAGTAGCACGCTCCCTCTGAAGGCAATGGGTACTACATGACCAAATTCATCTTAAGTTCCCATTTCTCACATTTACAACCTGTTGCATACTACTCAAATTACCAGAGCTTTAGACAGATCCAGTTCCCAAAGGAGCAATTCTTCCATAGTCCTTTATGGTAGAAAACACATGTTTACAGGGAAGTTTCTAAAATAATTATAAGTGATACTACTTACCTTCAAGAATGATCTTGTAGAGAGAAAATTGTGCTCTGGGTAATCAGTGCCACAGGTGCCCCATCCTTCCTCTAGTTTCATCTCCTGCGGCAACTTGAACACCATTAATTTATAAGCAGGTCCTTGACAGAGCAAATAGATCATGCAGATAATCAACAGGAATTTAAGCCTATATGATATTGGCCACCAAGGAACATCAGCATACCAGCTCCTAGCCATGCCATCATGGCATACACATCTTGTTCCACTGGCCTGTGTATTTGGTGCATGTACCCCAGAATATTGACAAAACCAAACCAGACAGAAGCTGGTAGTGTGTAATCCTTGATTGAGCTGTACTGGAAGCTGAGAAGGAGGCATCTTGCCTTTTTGCCACTGGGCTTTTGCTCTTTCAGACAAGTGGTGGGAAAAAAGACTGGGGATATTTTCCTACTGACTATAATAAGAATTCATTACCTTACATTTGGTAAGATATTCTGGATAGCTGGGGGACAACTAGGTAACAGCCTCTGTTCATAAATGTTGGTATAAGGAGATCTCAGATAGTACTCAGTTTAGCAACAAAGTTTTCTGCTTCTTACTTAAAGCACAATTCAGGAGATTCTATCCTTTTGCCAGTGTGTAGCACCACTTGTGTATACATGGAGCTTTGTAGCTCCATGGTTTCTGTAATGAATGTCATATTCTGGAATTGCATCATTCCCAGCAGATTTGTCTACCAGTAGTGTCCATGCTCTTGACTTTTGCTGGTTGAAGCAGTGGTTGAAGAAGAAGCAGGTATGAGGGCAGCTGAAGAGTGAACCTACCTCATCTTTCTGTGTGGGCATGCAGAAATGCTTATTGGGATACAATATCCTGCTCTGATTGCATTCTGTTTTTTACTGACAGGAGAGCTGTCACTGTCTCCCATCTCTTCTATCTGCAAGCTCCTCCAAGTCAACTCAGAATAAGATCAGTTTGCTCTTGTTTGAACTGCTCTGCCTTCTAGCAGATCTCAAAGCAAATAATTCATAGGACTGCCTACCCTTCAGAGAGAGGCAAAAATAAGCTATTAAATGGCTGTTCAAGGAGTGCTGTACATCTTGGACAGAAAACAAGGCGTAGGTCTGGAAGAAAACCCCATAAACAGTGTAAATTTTATGTGAGAGACCAGATGAAGTTTTTGAATGAAGGAGATAAATCGCGATTTCACAGGCAATTGTAATCCTGATGTTTTCACACATGTGAGCATATGATTCTGAAACCTTGATTTTGAAATCATGGTTTCAGGCCATTTTTGTGAATACAGTTATAGACATTCCAACATTAGCTTACACACTAAAAATTATAATGAAGGAATAAAATTATGGAAATTGTAGTTGATAAAATGTGACGATAACTAGTAATGCACATAAGGGAACAGTTCTCCATAGCTGATTTGTATATATTACACCAGCTGGAAAGTCCATTTGGTTTTAAGCAGTCTCCTGTATCTTCCCAGAACTTTATGGACCTGAAAGCATTTAGAGCAGCATCCCAACTAGAGAAAGAGGAATGAACCAGGTGCACTAGATCCCAACAACTGACTAGGTTTAGTAAAACCTGCAATGTTTTTACAATAGATCACAGCTTTCATTAGTAAGAACAACATGGAGAAGAGATCCTCACAGAACTTAGAGTTAGATGATTAACTTACAGTTAGATGATTACAGGGGAATGATGTTGCAACATGCTAAGCACTACAGCACTGTTTTCATCCGATTTTTAATCTAGCAGAAGCTGCATGAGATGGTATGGTGCTCCAAATGGATACCTCAAAGTCAGTCTGGTGGAGATAGACATGTCTGAGCCTATTAAGCACCGGAGGAGAGTATGTATTAAATCCATTTATTTTGTAAGCATTTAGTTGCTCACTGTGGAGACTGGGTTAGGCACCCCTCCCTCTTGCAACTGCAAGAGGAGGTGGTTGTGGCATTTCCTCCCAGTGCCTAGTAATAAGAATATGTGATTTTGTTCTTTTCCTGTCTCATTAGATTGGAATAAGTATCACCAGCAACTTGGACTACAATCTTGTGCACAAAAGGGGGAATTTTTCCATCCTGTCTATTAAAACAGTTTCACTGTAATAAATTAGTCTGATATTCAATGAGCTAGAGAAGCAGGAACAACACTATAGCCTTGTGAAGAGGTGTCACCTGGAAAAAAATGCCCATTTTTATTTATAACAAATGTGTATTTTATGTCACACCTACAGTTTCTCTCTTTAATGCGTATTTATGGAACCATCAAAGTGAAACAGTCTACTAGAGGCTTTCAGCAAATTCTGCAGGTAGTTTTTATCCCAGTGGTAAGAACGGTTGCCTAGAAGGTGGAGTTTCAAATCCCCAAAGACAAATGAGGATATTAAAGACAGTCCTTCCTTAGCTAGGCAGGTTCCCTTACTGCTGAGCTACTAAACAAGAGGAACGTTTGCCACCTCTTTCTGCAGTTTGATTATTTTTTATTTTCTTTTTTTCTAGGATCTGACTTTGAAGCAAAGGGATGTTTTGAGACTGCACTGCAGTGGGCTAGGCTGGTTTCTGAGTACAAGGTAGGTGTCTGTGCACAAACTGATGGTAAACAGAAAGAATTCTGAACTGTTGTTTAAACTTCTGAGTGCTCTAAAATTACTGTATACCTCCTAGGCTTGTATGAATTTTTTCTGCATACCTGTATCCTTACCTAAGAATAAGCAGAGTTCCTAGCTTCAGAGTGGCTATATACTTATCCAAGTCCCTTTGGAAAGTGAAGAGGCACATCACTCCCTTATAGCTGGATCCATTCAGCTTGCTCAGAAAGTGACGAGCACCTATCAGCAAGAACATGACCCTCCAGAACTGAGGTCAGTTTATAAGATACAGCTGCCCCAAGAGGAAAGGATAGCCTCTTCTCCCCAAATCTTTTACAAATGGCCTATTAACTTGAACAGTTGCCTATACAGTGAAAGGCCTGGAGATTATATAGCCCAGCTCAGCTGCAGTTTACAAGGGCAGCCTGGTGTACAACTGATATTTAGGGAGGTCATGTAGCATTTTTGTTAGTTTGCATCCTCTGATAAGACAAAAATTTTCATCTTTTCAGTACATGCCTTTTATTATGTAAGATGCACAGTGGCATTGGTATATGAGTGACTTGCACAACCTTTCAAAAAGCAGGTACTAATCTTGAGAAGAACTGTGTAAAAGGAATTTATAGAGGAAAAATATACAAATAATGACACTTTTGAAACTGCATATTCTGAATTTTAACTAACATCTGACAAAAGTTATTTGTTGTAAATTTTTTTGCTCATTTTAACATGCAAATTGGAAGACCTAGGTTTCATTTTGATCTCTGCTTTGGATTTATAGAAATTAAGATTGAGAAGTCAATGTGATGTTTACATAGTTCTCATTAGATTTTGAGAAAACCAAAGCCTGAAAACAGGCTTTCATTAGTTGTCTCTTTTTGTACTCCTGCGAATAAAAATACAATTTGTGTAATAAAGTGTATCTGTACAAAGTACACAGAGCCAATGACAGGAGTCTGCATGGTGCAGCTGGAAGGAGGCTGCAACAGGAGGTAGAACTCCACACTGAAATTTCTTAAAAGGTGATTGCTGGATGGACTAATTATTTTTCTGACTGTGGATTAGAGATCATAACTAGTAGCTGAAATAAGCAGCAGTGGTTAAGAAGTGGTTAAGATAGGGGAGTTGGGTTTAGGTATCTGTGCTTATAATGATAATAAATAGGAAATCTTTGTGCTCTTGGTGAGCCTCTGAGTACCTAAAAAATGATCTTTGATCTGGGCAAATCACAAGAGGAAAGAAACTATCTGAAAATATACTTATGTGAAAGGACCTCAAGAATGCAAATCTGTAGAGAAATTTGGGGGTTTACAGGAAAGGTGCTCACCATGGATCCTGCTGTTGTGCTGTATACTAATTCCATTCCTCCCATTGTTAGAGACAAATATGTGATTAACTTCATTAAATTAAGTCGGGCATCACTCCCATTTCTACTTAACTACATACTTACAAGAAACAGAATGAAGTTGGAAAGAGATCATAAAATGCAATGAACTGGTCCTTTTCTTCAATATGCACAAGGTCTGTACCTAGGGATCCCTAAGGGAGCCCTTGTACGTATCTCATCATATTATTGAATATAGTGTTTTATTTCTCCCACAGCCCTTGTGAAAACCCATCTTTCAGAGTATACTATTTACCCATTGGTAATTATTTACATATAAATAAAAAAAATGTAAAATAAATGATTGAAAAAGAAAAATGAATAGTTGGCTAGGTGTATACAGAGCTGTTTAAAAAAGCACATTACAGAAGGTGTATGACTAAGAAAAATATTTGGTAGTAATATAAGTAATAAGTTTGCAATAATAAGTATGCAATATGTAATAAATACATGTTTGGTTATTTATCTTTACATATAACAAGCCTTATGCAGATAGTTTTTGATGTTTTGTTTACTTGAATTTGGTAAATCTTTATCAATGATGCCTGCTTTTTACTGAGGCACTTGGTTGTCTTTTTTATACTTCATACCTATGCAAAAAGGGCTGTTCTTCAAGAGACTGTAAGCAACACATTCAGAAACTCTAGCAACAGATTTAAAGGATAAACAAATATGCATCAATGTGCATAAATTAAACTATTGCTTGCTTGGTTGTGAAGACTAAAATAAAGATAACAATATGTCATTAAGCTAAGTTGACTACCAGTAAATCCTGTTGTCTAATCTCTTGTTTCAAAGATCAAAATATGCAGTCTCCTTGAACTATAAAATGGTTTCAAAAGGTTCCTTTCAAATATATGGCTTTTTGAAAATAAGAACTTTGGCTTCAGAAGAAATCAAAGCTCCCACAGATTTTACTGTGGCAGAATAGAGACAGGCGAGCATACTGTCCATACTAAGCAGAGTCAAAAACCTTGAGTCTTGTACATTCAAGGATTTGTTTCCTTGCATTGTCCATTTTAACAATATATGCTGCTTTATTTCCTCTTGGTGGGCTTGGGCTGATGATAGAGTCCTTGTGTCTTTGCCCCAGCAACTTTTAATCTAAAGGCAGAGTGAACACAACAGCAGCAATCCATATCAAACAAAACATCTGATAAAAACAGTTAATCCATTGTGTTTTGATTGAATGTGAGTGATTTAAGAGGCTCAGGGCCAGGTCATCACCTGCTATATATCCATTTAGCATTAACTTCATTGGACTAGCACCAATTAATGACAGATGGAGGTCCAAGCTATTTACACTTTTGCAAAGAGTACACTGGACAAGAACTATTTCAGTTCTGTGCTGATAGAGAGTCTTGAGCGGTAGGGTCAGGACACAGCCAGGCATCTGTATAGTAGATAGCATCTGTTTTCAAGTGAGTGCTCCGAACCTCTGGCCTCAGCAGCAGTCAGATGGTGTAGCTGCTCATCCACAAAGGTCAGATCTGAATGGATATCACATTGTTAGTCATTCTAACATAATTTCTGTCTTCCTCTCAGCAGTGTTTTTTGGATGGAAATCCAGTCCTTACGGTACTGAATAAAACACTGTATCACTTTAGATTTCTCTTGTATTTATAGGTCTACTCCATTCAGATATTTATCTGAATGGCACATCTATTATCAATTGCCATTTTGTCCACTTTAGATCCTAAGAGAGAAAAGGAATATATATTATTATTAGGCTGATGACCAGCACCTTAATAATTTTCTGTAGTGTTTCAACAAAAATTAATAAGCTTAGTGTTGTATTAGCTTATTTTTGAAGAATCACATAGGAAGAATATTATCCTGGGTTAGCAAACATACTGTGTAAACAGCAATTTATATGGAGACATAATTGAGTTAAAAATATTAGAAAATATTAGAAAATGCTTGCAGCACAGATAATTCACATAAAGCTTATGGACTCTCCAGCTAATATTGTCCCCAGTCATCACCTAAAAGTATTGTGTAGACTTTTAAAACAGGGAATTGTAGATTGACAGATAAATGACTGATTAATTTTGTACCAGAGAGTCATAAATATTTTGTAGTTGTTCTTTTCCTGAAGATTTGTGTGTAAGTAGACATTTAGGCAGAATCTATTCTGCTTCGGAGAGACAGCAAAAGGAAGGTGTAATCCTTGTGTTTCCAGGGCTCTGGGATGCTGTGGTGGCTAAAACAGCTCCAGATCTAGGCTAAGAGGACCTGGCTTGCTACAGCCTGCAGTTACAGTGCATTTCTTTGAGCAGTCCTGTGGCGCAGGTTGT
Source organism: Actenoides lindsayi (assembly GCA_025331215.1). NCBI lineage: Eukaryota > Metazoa > Chordata > Aves > Coraciiformes > Alcedinidae > Actenoides > Actenoides lindsayi. The sequence goes on from WTSP01016061.1 coordinate 115,815, forward strand.
TCACAACAGAATTCTAGAGCTTTTCTGTGGGGAAACCTCCACTAAGTTGCTTTATAGCATTTAGATTATTTTTAAGGATATGAGGAAAGAGTCTGATCATTCAGCTTGATCTAATTATCTCATGTAGGCATGTCAAAGGGCACTTCTAAAAGAAGTTTTCATTAAATGAATTTTCAAATAAAAGGGCCTGGGCTGTGGCTAATAAAACTTCAGTTTTGCCTCCAAAAGAGAGTACCTGAGAGAAAAGGTCTCTTCACCCATTTAGATATGTCAATAACCAGATCAAGTCCAGCCTTGCACAGCTTTTGCATACTGAGGGGGAGAAAGTGGAGTGTATCAAACACTTTAGACAACTCTTGTGAAATGAAGAAGATGAAAGAACAATAAAACATGGCTGGTCACAAGCAATAAAAAAGCTTAAAGTTCTCATATTTAAAAAGTAATTAGTAAAATAGGTCAGACACTTATCTGACCTGAACAGAGGTGAGTGACTGGGCCAAATGGTGGTCAGGTGTGTTTTTCCTGCTATTCTGCTCTTGAAAAAATAAGCTTCTTTTCTAAGTACCTTATGACATGACCTTTTCTTGCTGAGGCTGCAGGAGAAGAACTGATTGGACTGTGTAGCTGTTACTGAATCTACATTATCACCTGTTTTGTGCTTGGTTCATGCATACATGGTGTCCAATAAAATGGACCAGGATCCAGGCTCAGGCCCTGAAGACAAGTGACATGGCATGTCTTGGACCTACTTGTCTTACTCATTCTGTTCCCCAGAACAGGATAAACAGCTCTCTGCTTCCCACTGGGAACAACAGTCGCTGCCCAGTGCTGTTCTCCAAACTACGTCCTGCACATCTCTGGGAGAACATTGTCTATCACGGGCCAAGACTACACCAAGGAAACGCTAATTGTTGAGGAGTGTGGATAGTCATAGAACATGTTCTGACCTGATTCAATTCACTTATACAGGCACAATTTTGCTGTCTATCATCATGCTACCAACAATAAATGAATGACCCATGGTGTAGTGTGAACTTTGTTAACCTCTGACACACAGATATTGCTCTGAAGAGAAACAGCAGGAGACTCGCTGATGCAGTTCTGTTGGAAATTACCATGTAGCTCAGTAAATGCAGCCTGTTTCCCTGGTATGTATTGCTATCAAATGGTGTGTTAACAACCTAACTGCATCAATGACCCAGAGTTAGCACCTATGATTTCCCAAATGCCAGGGAATGTGTAGGGAGGCTTGCCATTAGCTTTCAGTCCTGTGTTTCAGAGGGTGGTTTTACAGTGAAGTAAATGAGTTTTCTCAGCACATTGTTGGAGCTCTGGCCAATTGATCCCACGGATGCCACGGTCTTGCTGCAGGGAGTCCTAAGTTACTGCATGTTAGTGTTTCCTTTGAGTATAGAGTAAAAAAGCAAATGCTGTTCATCTGATTGTAGTGGGATTTCAGGGCAAAAAGATTCACGTCTATATCCAGAAAGTGACTGATAACACTCTTATTCAAAGTTTCTAGGAAACCACTTAGTGAGAAAACGAAATTCTAGAGCTTTCCAGACCTTAAGTCTAGGAGATCACCTTTGTATTTTCTACTTAAAGGAATGAATTTTTACTTGAGTGAAAAAATGGTTGTCTTAGTGCTCTATGCCTAGAGGTAACAGCAGGTGACAGAAAGACCAGCTAGATGGGACTGTCAGAGGTGTGACTACTCCATCAACAAATGTGAAAAATATGGCTCAGCCTCTAAGACTATTGCAATGCACTGGAACACTGATGGAATGTTCTAATGTGATTTGCTGTGCCCAGGTTCATTTTAATATGCTGAGACCTACCAGAACCCCTCTGAATGAAAGCAGGCACACAAAGCTTCTGTAAGGAAGAGAAATAGATTATATTTTATATACGTATCCAAGACACAGACCAGAAGGTGTCCAGAAAACCTGTTCTGTTACCAACCTGAGACTAACTTCTGTGACTGAAAAAAGTGAGCTACAAGAGCTAACCTAAAATACCAAACAAAGCAAAGAAAACTTTCTATTTGCACAATCCCTCAGGTACAGGCTTGGCATACCCCAAGAAACTTGCACATCCTAAGATATCAGCCCAGCGAGTCATGGGAAGTTATTTGCTCTCATTCTGAGGGGAGACAGTGACAAATCTTGGAAAACTGTCTGAACAAGTTCTATGTACTGATGTCTGGTGTACCATTTTCAGTGGACTTGAAGTTGTACTTTCCAAAACTGCTAATTTCTTTTTATTTAAACCATATATGCCTGCTCAGGACATCTCAATGGGTATGAGCTGAGGTAGGATCTAATACTTCATTCCCTGCTATACTTTCAGTCTTTTACAGGTGCTACTTTAAAATAGCCTGAAGTGAGGCTGACCTGAGGATAAGGGTGAAAAAAGCCCCAGCTCTTCAGTAGTGTTTTCTCATGACATTTATCAGACCAGGTCTTAGTCTTGTAAAGAGACTAGGATGCAGGCACACTAACAACTGTTTTGCCTTTTTTAAGTTGCTGGGAACTGTGCAATTTCAGTATGTCTTGGCATAAGAAATCTTCTTCTCTTTGCTTTAGTAAGCAGATTTAAAGGATGAGGTTGATTCTAGGAGGTGATCTTCAAAACTGTATTTGCATTAGAGATGTAGAAACATAGTCTGGCTTCTGTTAATGTCTTACGTTCTTCTGACTTGTCTGAGTTTACCTGTTAGGAAATGTGTGTACATATTACCATCTTCCTATGCCTATGTGGGCAGTAGAGAAGATCAAGATAACCTAAGTGGCGAAATTTAAGGAAAAAGTGCTATTTGGTGTGCTGGTTTGTTCTGGGATAGAGTTATTTTTCTTCACAGTAGCTGGTATGAGGCTATGTTTGGGTTTGTGCTGGAAATAGTGTTGATAATACAGTCATGTTTTAGTTACTGCTGAGCAGTCCTTAGACAGAGTCAAGGTTTTTGTCTCCTCCTCACCCCACCCCACCAATGAGTAGGCTGGGGTTGCACAAGCAGTTGAGAAGGGACATGGCCAGGACAGCTGATCCCAGCTGACCAAAGGGATATATCAGGCCATATGATGTCATGTTCAGCATATAAAGTTAGAGGAAGAAGAAGGAATGGGAGGATGTTTACAGTGATGGTGTTTGTCTTTCCTGGAGATGAATGAACACATGCCTGCCCGTGGAATAATGACTGGAGGTGATTTAAAAATTAAAAACATACTAAAGGTGCAGCATTGTTCACACATTAAGGAAAGGTATAACATCCAAGAAACGTTCAGGGTAGAGCACAACTGGTATGCCAGGAATCCCTTTCACAACAGTTCCCTAGGCAACACTGCTTGCAAGAAGCACAGGGGATTGAATGGAGCGAAGATTCCATGGCCAGGCCCTGTGAAATCACAGCAGAAATGAGAACTTGATGGTACTACAGGACTGATAAGCTGCCTGCTTTCGACCTTGTGCCAACAGTCTGTCAGTTTTTGACTAAGTACTGTCCTTGTGCGAACTTTGCTCATTATAATGTCATTAAAATATCAAAACACACCTCAAGCCCAAAGGCTACACACCTCCTAAGTGTGACCACCCCTCACTGAGCTTACACTGTGACTTTTCTTCAGCTATATCTTTAAAAGCGAAGCGAGAGAAATTTACACCAATCATAATAAAGGTATTTATGACTAGAGTCACTCAGGCTTCACCTTGAAGGTAAAAATTATTATAAAAATGGTTTAAGTAAGGGGATATGTCAGGGAAGACATCATCATGGACAAGTCAGGGCAGATACTATTGCTGACCCTCTCTGAATCCTGGGATCAGTCGACGGGCTGAATCTCGCTTCCCCACCACAGGGACACCTTTGGGTAAGATCCGGACCTTCAGAGTATTTCCCCAGGAAACTTAGAAATTTTACTGAGCTGCTCTTAAATTTAATACGTTTGGTATAGCTATACATGCTTTGCAGACAGTGTATTTGTCACCAGCAATCCACAAGAACCTGTACTTCTGTTGCTCTCAATAAAACTGCACTATTCACATTGCCAGTTGCAAGAGTCTCTCATTGGGCACCACCAGCTCCTTCCTGGCTGCGTGAAGCCGTGGAGCACAACTAGATGGGGAGTGCAGGGTGCTGTTAGTGAATCCAGAGCTGGGAGAGTTCAGATACACTGAATGCAACCGGACTAATAGTGTCAAATTGGACATCATTCAGAATCTAAACCCAGCTGCCCCCAGCCCCTCTGACATCTGGGACCAGCTGGAATACAAGGGGGTTTATTTTCTGCCAAATTACCCTTTCCTGTGACACTGCCAATGAGAAGTGGTGAATTAATTCCTTTTTTTCTTTGCTTGCATGTGTGGCTTTTGCTTTATTTATTAAACTGTCTTTATCTCAATCCATGAGTTTTCTCACTTTTAGTCTTCTGATTCCATCCCCCGGGAAGGGGGTAGTGAGTGAGCAGTTTTGTGGGGCTTAGTTACTGGTTGATGTTAAACAGTGACATTTGGCTTTCTAGTAAGCCTCAACGTTGTGTTTAAAGGTCTGTGGGACTAGAGTGAAAAATAGGACTAGAGTGAAAAATAGGACTGGAAATAGTTTTGGGGCTGACTTTGAGGTGTTTACCAAAACATGGTTTAAAACCACTATGCTGTTGGTTTTGTAAGGTAAAAACTAATGTGGGAAAGTAAGTTAGGTACAACTTCTCTTCAAAAGATGTAAACAGGGAAGCAGAGTTGCAGATTTTCCTTAGCTTGCAATGTATTTCAGCTGAAACTGGGACACCTTGGTTTTGTACAGTTATTTTTCTGGACACCAGGATCAACAGGTCTTAATTCAGATCTGGATTGTGTTGCATAAGCTTAAGTCCTCAGAAACAACATAAGCTATATTAAAAAAAATTATTAAAAGTTAGAAAGACCAACCCCTCCTTTGACTTCATAGTCAAACCCTTCATATAAGTGCTAGTTGTAAAACAAAATGAGGCAGCTAACTCTTGTCCAAGAGCTGTATCAAGGTTGCTGGCCTGGTTGTCAGTTCAAACATAATACGTACCAGCACTGGCAGGTTCTTGGACTGAATGGTTCTGTGCTTCTGCACCCTGAAACTTCTAATGTGGGACTCACCTGTGGCTACCATTGTTCTGCTGTGTGGAAAAGTCTTGTTTAAAATTGCTGCTGCCTGCAACTTGATGATATTAGAGTGCTGCAAAGTATTGGTAGGATGTAATCTTGACACTTTTACATGTGACTTCTACAGTGTTCATGCACCATCTCTGGTCTGGTTGCAAAATTACTAAGACAATTATAAGATCTGGTTTTCAAGAGTTATAAAATATTATATCTACTGGCCAGTCTGCATAGTGGATTGGATTAGCAGCCTAGATATCCAGGAGACTTTTACTACTGGATTTAACTGGGAGGGGGAAGAAAACAAGGCTCCATAAAGTTTTATCAATGTACCTACTGTAGCTCCCAACATCCAGAGGATACAACTGATTAAAAGAGACCAGGACCTGTTAAAAAAGACATACATAGAGGACAGAGAAATATTCTGTCAATCAGGTGAGTAACCAGGTCTGTGGTCACCATCTCCTTGGCCCTTTTCAGGGAGCTGTAAAAAGAAGGGATGATGATAAGCAGGAGGCCTTCCTCCGTTCATCTGGCTGAAGAAGAGGCAGACATCTCATAAGATTTCTTGTTTTACCTTTGTTTTCTTGTCTGTTTGTATTTTGCACTTTTGTATTTTTACTTATCCTTGCTGGAATAGACTGAATTTTTATTTTGTGTGTAGGAAGCAGTGTCCATGTGAAGCAGACATGTCTTCCATCCCTACAAGAACAGTGGGGAACTGAGAGGACTCCAGATCTTTTGGAAAGTGCTTCTCACCCACAGCATGACCTTTCAGAGGCTGAGAGAATCCCTTTCACTGTGCTATGAAGAAATGTAAATGAGTCTTCAGTGCTTTAGGAGCTACTGAAGAGAAGCAGGTCCTTTTGAATATGTTGCTATTGGGAAACAACAGAGAAAGAAAAATGAAAGTGCCCTTTTGGTTTGGTCTTATTGAAAGGTCTATTCAGACTATAAAGCCATGATTGCCTTCATATCTGGATAATCCTCAAACTGTCTGGGAACTATAAAAATCCACTTTCTTTCCAAATATGTAACACTATTTGTCTTTTCCTTGCATGTCAGAAATAACTGCAAATAGTTCAAGTTACGACGAAGTATAAGGGCAAACTCTTCCCACAAACATGGAGAATGGAGGACATTGTCACTCTCATATTGATATGAGGGAAAGAAGGCCTATTTAACCTTCTTTCTAATCAAATCTTGAGCTACATTCTATGTTACATGACAGATGCCTTCAAATGCTGTTAGCTCAACTGCCTTTTGAAATATTGCCTATCAGCTCAGTCTCTGACCTCCAGCAGTAAAATCTTGTAAGGATTTTCTTTGAGCCAGAGGGTCTCCTTCTTCCTCCATTCAAGAAGGAAGAGAACTTAAGATGTCTTCCTTCTTGAAGGGATCTTCTTACCAGGTCTTGCTCCACTGGGCAGTTGAGACTGAGTGTCCTTTGCAGTTTGAAGGAATAGAAAAAAAGTATTCCCCAGGTGAAGTGTAGCAGACAGTAAAAGGACTCCTGGGTCTCTAGAGAGATGCCCGAGTGGTCTGTGGAAGCATCCTTTACTGCTGGATGATACCATCAACTCATGCCAAAAAACTGCCTGTTACACAATAAATACTTTGGGGCTACACTGGTGCCCAAGTGCAACTAGACATGCATGTTTAAGAAAGCTGAGATGGTATTGTATCCTCCACAGGCATTGCTAACCATCCTGGACAGAGAGTCCACTATCCCACTTCATTCTTTCATGCATTTGCCCAGGTAGATTAATCTGCAGAGGAAACAAGGTGCTAAGGCAGGATGGGGAATATGGCTTTAATGTGCACAAGCCATGGTATGGACTGTAGCTCTTGTTGAGTAAACTACTGGGTGTTTTCCTGAATAAGGATTCTACCAAAGCTGCAGTTTTCCAAACTATTGTTTCAAATTAAAACATTTTTAAAAAGATGATCGTAAAGATCATACACTCTCAGGCTAGCAACTGAGTATAGTACATGGTGGGTGCAACCTCTTCCAGTCAAATAAATCAACAACTCCCAGTTCATCACATATCATTTTTTAAAGTGAAGAGCTTTGCACTGAGAGGAAAGATCATGAATTCTAGTTTGTTTATTTTTTAAATAAGCTTGCCAAAGGGATGTTAAAGGCTGAGACTATCCATGTTTTGGATGACAGTTTGGCCAAAATAGTGCACAAAGCCATGGCACACAAACCCTGTGAGGGATGATTCGATCTCTGAACTGATTATTTTTATAAGTGCCTGTGGTGCATTGACCAAAGAGCATGTATCAGTCCTGTAGCAGTTTAACACATAGGCTCTGTCTTGAAACAAAGCAGATGAATACAGGGTTCAGCCTGATGGCACATACAAGTTGCTGTTTTGCTAGGTGCTGTACAAAAGCACGGTAGGAGACAATCCTTCCTATTAGTCCAAATAGACCAGACGAGAAAGAGAGATGTAGAGGGAAGTAAAAGAAGTTTGCTAAAGACACACAGTTTGTGGCAGTTAACACTGGAACAGGATGCTCAGGGAGGTGGTGGAGGCTCCATCGCTGGAAACATTCAAGGTGAGGCTTGATGGGGCTCTGAGCAACCTGATCCAGTCAAAGATGTCCCTGCTTACTGCAGGGTGATTGGACTAGATGACCTTTAAAGGTCCCTTCCAACCCAATGCATTCTAAGTTTCTATGATTCAATTAGGTAGGTATGTAAAGGGTGTTTCTGGTGAAGGTGAATGGTATTTCTGGTGTGAAGACAAATTTTTAAGGTATCAGGTACTCTTCAATAAGCACAACATGCAAGTTTATAATTATGTGATTTTTGTTTTATAACAATTGCATCGTTTTTATTTACAACAACCTTTGTGATAAGAATAAAGTTGCTTCACATTGTCTTAGTGTGAACGTGTGTGAAAGATTGGAAGACACTTTGAGGATATTAATTTAAGATGGCTAGTGGGCTGGCTGGGAGATGCACCTGAGGCACTGGGGCAGAATTTGGCTGAATGAACTATATCCAGCATAGGCGATGAAGGCATTGTAAGGAGGTAAAGGGGAATTAATAAAACATAAAATATCTAGTTGGAAAAAGTGAACAAATCACTGTTTTACTCCTAAATGTGCAGAGCATTCCCACTTTGTGTTGTAAAGCTAACCTAAATCTTAAGTAGGGAAAATGGTACATTTTTCATACACTGAAGGTAAAATCATTGCTATCATAATAATATCTTATAGGTTACTTCTCTGCAACTTTTCAAATTCTTTATTTAACACATTTTTTGAATTAAAGCTCCAAAATACCTAAAAAGAAATAAAACCCTAAACATGGACCTGTTTAAAAAAAACATACACAGGGAGAGAGAGAGTACAAAGTTAAACCCCAAAATTTCCAGCAATGGCACTTGTGCTCTGTTGTATTAATGTCAACCATATGTTTCATCAAATTCTTCTCCTACCCAGCATTTTAAAGAGCATTCATCAGGAAAACAAACACAAAAACCTGAGCTGTATAATTCATCATCCTGCTGCATTTTTGCCCATGGAACATAACCCTGCCTTAAAGCTTCCCCAGCTTAATGAGTAATATGTCTTGTGGGTCTAGTAACAGCTAAAATCTCCTCGTAGTGATATAAATCTTGAGGCATCTAGATGAAGTGGAAAAGATCAAAATATGATGCTAGAGAACTGGAGAAAGCAATCAGAATAACTTTTGTGAAATAATTTAAAATACAAAAATATTTCCTGTGTACATTAGCTGAGTTCACTGGATTTGATATTATCAGAATGACTCTGTTGGTATCAGCTGATAGATTTAGGACTGGTGAACAGCAGACTGGCTCTCAGGGTTTATATACAGATAGCATATAGAATAAGGTCTTACAAGGAAATTAAGATATGTTTTACAGAAAAATATTTTGAAGCTTTCTTCCCAGACTGTGAACTAAATGCTACTTTCAACTTTTGTAGAAGGTAAAAACTCATGGACAGGAAAAATGAGTTGCCTTGCTATATCCAGAGTGGACATGAAGAAGACTTAAACCATCTTAAGAAGACTTAAACTGAAAGAGGGTAAATCTAGACTAGTTATTAAAAATAATTTTTTTCTGTGAGGGTGGTGCGACACTAAAACAGGTTGCACAGAAAGGCTGTGGATGTCCCCCCATTCCTGGAAGTGTTCAAGTTGAGGTTGGATGGGGCTTTAAGCAACCTGGTCTAGTGGAGTTTGTCTCTGCCCATGGCAGGTGGATTGGAACTAGATGCTCTTTAAAGGTCCCTTCCAACTCAAAACATTCTATAATTCATTCTAAAATTCTATGTTTCATCTCATTTGTAGGTTCTTTGCATACATTTGAGGACAACTGATCCATCCAACTGATCATTCTTTTTGAGCTCCTCTACATGCTCTTCATCTCATCCACATACTTTTGGAAAATAAGTTCTCAAAAATATGTATCATGCTTAGGTAAACTTTTGCTAGGACTAAGGAAAGTAAAAGAATTACTTAACATACAGGCAGCTATGAAATTCAGCAGAAGTCTCAGGGGTAACCTGACTCCATATGGCCTACTTATCACCTTAATAATACTGCCAAGGCACAATGAGGTTTCATCATGGCACACATTTAAAAGAAAAACAAGAAACGAAACAAATCTAAATAAGTTCTTTGTTTCCATTTGGAGCTTAATCATATTTTCAGATCTTTTCATAATGACCTTGTAAAATCATTGACTGCTCTTTTCTTATTTTTGGTACATGCTGCTCTTAAAATTTGAGTCAGGCTTTAATATTAGAACACCCTATTCAGTAATAGCATAGTAGATAATTTAATTTTACATTGGGGTAATGTAATCTTCATGCCATCTTTCTGTTTTTATTTGTAACCAAAGAATTAATCTCCTTTTGTCCTTCCTGTACCTCCTAAGACCTGCAAAGAGAAAAAGGACTGAAATCTCTACCAGTTATAGAAATCTTTACCAACTTTTTTTTTTTTTACATAGACACAAATATTGTTGTAGTTCAACGCTGAAGACTTTCCTCTCTGTTTTCCTTACTCCTGCTCCCTTTCTGCCTCCTGTGTAGCGTCAGTCTGTCATCCATCATCTCAACAGCACCCAAAAGCCCTCCAGGCCTGTCTGCACAACACTGACAGTACAAACACACCAAGCTGATTCTCCCATGCAGTCCACAAGCTTCACACCTCTGCTGTAAATGATCAGGGTGCTAGTTGTCTTTGGCTATTTCTGCCCATGAAGGTGCTGTGAGTCTACAGGCTGAAAGTGATTTGCTTATATTTAAAATTTGCAAAGGGCAGTATTTTTTATTTCTTATTTTTCAAGGCATTGTAAATGCCAAGATATGCAAACACAGGACATGAAGCTTGGCTGAAATAATAGCTCTTGGAAAACCTTATTAGGGTAGCCCATGTACTGCTAGGGCCAGAGCAGAACTGTTCTTAATATGTTCTTGTTCAGAGGGCAATTCAGAGCAACAAGCTGTTTTTCATTGCTCCCCATCACCCTCCAGAGTCCATCTCTCTCCACTGAGAAGGAAACAAGCGCTTAATGTAAGCACACAAGTGGAGGCTTGGGAATAAGGTCCTTCATGTTCCATTTCCTACATTGTCACTAACCATCTGGCCCTTTTGTTAGAAAACTGCATAGGATGTGGAAAAGTTGAGTTCAGTTCCCTCCTTGACCTGGGGGAATGTGAATCTGGTTCTCTCCTTCCCCAGGGCACAGTAGGTTTTGTATTGTGCAGATACTTGAGAAAGCTGCCATCTTGCTGTAGTTTCTTGAAGCACCAGTGACATGAATATCCCTTCATATGGAGTCATGGAGTCACAGAACACTTGATGTAGGAAGGAACTTCTGCAGATAGTCTAGTCCAACCCCTCTGCTCGAAGTAAGGTCAATCAGAGCTGGCTGGCCAGGAACAGGTATAATCAGAATCAGAGTATCTCCAAAGAATTCAAACACAGCCTGTCTGGGCAACCTGTTTTAGTGTTTGACCACACTCAGTTAAAAACAAAACAAAAGAAATTTCTTATGCTTAAATGGAATGTTTGTTATTTTGATTTGTACATATTGACTCTTGTCCTGCCACCTGACTCCACTGAGAAGAGTCTGACTCCATCTTCTCGATTCTACTCTATCAGATATTTGTAGACATTGGTAAGATTCTCCAGAGCCTTCTGTTTTCCAGGCTAAACAGTCCCAGCTCTCTTGACCATTCCTGGTATGGCAGACACTCTAATTCCTGAACTATTTATACATCCCTCTGCTAGACTTGCTCCAAGAAGTCTCTCTCATATTGGGGATCACAACATTGGACTCAACACTCCAAATGTCCCACCAACATCTTGTCCCTAGGACCCCCAGATCCTTCTCTGCAAAGCTTCTTTCCAGCCTATTACCTGTTGATCCATTTCTCCAGCCTGTTGAGGTCCCTCTGAGTGGCAGCACAACCCTCCAGTGCATCAATCACTCCTCTCATTTTTGAATCATCAACAAACCTTTTGAGGGTGCAGTCTGTCCCTTTGTCTAAGCCGTTAATGAAAATGGTGAGCAGTTTTGACTCCAGTGTTGGCCCTTGGGATACACCATTAATGTCTGGCCTTCAGCTGGACTTCATGTTTCTGAGCATAATGCTTTAAGCCCAGCAGTTAGCAACAGTTTTCTGTCCACCTCACTGTCCATTTATCTAGTCTACGCTTCATCTGTTTTTGACTAAGTAATGGGACACTTAGCCTTGGTAAAATCAAGATGAAGAACATACACTCTCTCACCTTATCAACTAAGCTACACCTTCTTCTGGAAGGCTTCCTTTAGTCAGACATGATTTTCACTTCATAAATCCATGTTGACAATGCCCAGTTTCTTTCTTGTGCTTAATAAATTTTGAAGTGGTTTCCAGGTTTACCTGCTCCATTACCTTCCCTTGGATCAAGGTGAGGCTGACCACCTGTACTTCTCTGGATTCTCCTTGCTATTCTTGAAAGTAGGAGTGACATTTGCTTTCTGTCAGTGCTTAGGAGCTTCCCCCAATTGCCCTGATTACTGTTATGAAAGTAGCCTCTCAGTATCACCAGCCAGCTATCTCAGCGTTCATTAGTTCTCATGGACTTCTGTCTGTTCAATTTAAGTATTACCTAATCTGATCGCCCTCCACTGAGGGTAAATATTCCTTAATCTAGACTTTATATCTTGTCTCAGTGACTGAGATTCCTGAAGGCCAATCCTACAAGTAAATATTGAAACAAAGATGACATTCAGAGGTACTTAGTCCTTTGTCACCATGTCTCCCAGTTCATTTAGCAGTGGGCACATATTTTCCATAATCTTTCTTCTACTGTTGATAGAGCTGTAGCAACTTTTCTAATTATTCTTCATGTCCCTTGCCTGAATGAACTCCAGGTAGGCTTTTGACTTTTCTCATCCTTTGTTTGTGTTTTTGGGCACAACGTATCTCTATATTGCTCTTGGTTGATCTGACCCTGCTTGTACACTTCCTTTCAATGTTTCAGTTTAATCAGGACCTCCTTGTTCATCCATGCATGCCTCCCACTGGTTTTGTCTAGTTTCCTGCATGTTGGGTTGGACCACTCTTGAGCTTGGAGGAGGTGATCCTTCAGTATCAACCATCTCTCCACCACTCTTTTCTCCAGGTCTGTATTGCATAGGATTCTCCTAAAAAGATCTGCAGTGTGCAGGCTGAAATGAGCCATGGGGAAAGCCATGTGTAACTTAGGAGGTACTTCAAGCAGCTTCAAAAAGAAAAGAAATCCTATGTTACTGATAAATCCAAATGAAAGCATAGGTCAGCCAGTCATTTTCCATAAAATGCCCCAACCCTCTGACAAACCTGGAATGGTGAACAGGAGGGAAACTACCAAAGTTACATGCGTATGAGACTCGCTTTATAAATGTTTGTGAGAGATCCGGAACAGGATAGAATACTCTTTGCACTCTTCTTTAGGAAAATGTGCCAGTTACTTGTTGAAACTGCTGTTTTGGTTTTGAAAATTTTCATTTTCAAAATTCTTAACCTTTTTTTTTTCCTGCCAGAGTGCAAGATACTTTGTGTTGAAGTTCTGAATTGCCTGTGTGTATTTCTGCAAGCTTCTTTTCCTACCAGATTCAAGTTCTTGTTGGTTGTGCTCTGATGTTAGCAAGGCATGGCCACAGATTTAGTACAAGTATATGCTTCTGTCTGTCCAAGTGCACATTTCGCACTGTCATCCCTGAATCTTTAATTTTTTATTTCCACTTACCTTGCCATCACTACCAGTTCACATCTCTCTTTTTCTATGCTAGTCTCAATGTGATTGCTTCTGTCAATGAAGCTGACCTTCCTTTCTCTTCCCTTGTCAATCATAGAATCGTCAGGGTTGGAAGGGACCTTAAAGGTCATGGGCAGGGACACCTCCCACTAGAGCAGGTTGCGCAGAGCCCCCAGCCAGCCTGGTCTTAAAAACTTGCAAGGATGAGGCTTCCACCACCTCTCTGGGCAACCTCTTCCAGTGTCTCACCACCCTCATGGTGAAGAAATTCTTCCTAATGTCTAACCTGAATCGACCTATCTCTAGTTTTAA